>JAPYYV010000903.1:0-29184 GCA_030522625.1 Copidosoma aretas
CGCGGGCGTCGCGGCGGGCGGCCGGTGTTTTTTGGTTTCCCCCCCCCCCCGGGAATCACTGGTCCTGCTCACTCGGGTACCGTAACTTTGTGAACAGCGAGGCGCGAAGGGTGCGATTGAAAATTCAACCGATCGCCGATTTTTTTGTTGGTTATATACACGGGCACGGACGACCGACGCGAATTTTCCCGCACGGGAGAATACAATGGTGGTGATCGATGAAAAGCGTCGATGAGAATCGTCGGAGCGGAGGCGCGAGGGAGAATTGTCCGTCCGTGTGGTGGCGATGATGGCGCTTCAACTTTGAGCCTCGGGGAAAATCCGCGCGAACCCCGCACGATTATTCGAAATGTTTGTGGTCTCTTACCATGAAGATACGAGTGATCCTGACTTTCCATTCTCTTTTTAAAGGCCGATAATGTGGATCGAACGGTTTCAGGAGCACATTTTTGTCCCTCGCGGCTGTGAGGGGAAGCCGCGAGTTTGATTTGACAGCTGCACGTATCAGGTGCAGCGCTATACATATATACAACATATATATGTATATGTTGTATATACGTATACGATCCGGCCCAAAATACCGCCGAAAACGTGACAATCGACCAACTTTCTTACACTCTCGAGATGCTAAAATATTACAGTTTTATCAAATTCCACGATACTCTTGGGATACAATTTTTACAATTCTCCGAAATTTGAGTAATTCTATGGTCATTTTATATACCACTGGTTAAAATAATACGCGCTTTGCGTGTGTAAATAATAAATCCTATTTTCAAATTGGTTTTTCGGAATATCCATCCAACCAGAGTGTGCAAGAAGCGTAGTTTTTCGCTGAATACTTGTAGTTGCGCAGTACGTTATAAAATTATTTTTGCCATATTATACGCATATAAAAGTACCTTCTTTTCAAAATTACCTTTGAGTTTTACTGATAACTTTGTTTTTTCTTTTTTACAGACGTATATGGCACATTAAAGTTGATTCAGCATTCATGCACTCAGGTTCAGTCCAGAAAAGAGGGTAAACATTTTTTAGCTGTGTAAGCACTTTGCGCCCGCCAATTGCTCAGTGCCCACGGGCGGACAAGTTTACACTGTTCGGCCGTCCTTGATTCATGATCGCGTTGGTCGGATGCGCACCCGTGGCGAATGTCCCGAAAAATTACATTCTGTTTCTGACCAAGATAACCATTTTTTTACAAAGAGTGAAACGATTCAACCAAAACAAACAATATTTTCTGTAATGAATGTTATGCTTGTCATCTGTAACGCCCGTATTAATTTCAATTATTTTCTCCAGTCTTTTATTTATGGAGGTTCATCTGATATACTTATACAGACTACCTACTTCTGAAACATTAATTTGTGCGGGCATGTGTTCCAATACCTTAAATTTCAAGAAATATATTTGAGTAAATTCTCAGTATAATTTCTGAATTCATTCAATTCAGACATGAAACGAAAATTTCAATATTCTATTATTGTTCGTCCCAGCTTCGCAAAGTATTTATTTATTTTTTTAAATTTGTTTAAAAAAGATTGGACATCAATACCTTTTTGTTTTTTCACAAAATTCTATATTTAAGTTCAGTCAAGGTTACATTATATGATGTTTCGATCCAAGAATGCTATTACGTATTTTTCCATACAAGCAAATATATTTATCACACCTTTGACAGTTGATGATGTATGTTATACAACTATATCCATCGATGATTATAAAATAACGAAATACCTATATTGCATATGATAATACGAGATGATTTATGATCAGTGCGAATGACCATGATATGCAATTTTTTGTAGTGTGAACTTTTTGTTTGCAACTAAGGCTAATAATTCTATAGTATCCGATACATGTCATTAACGTTAACATTATTGTAAAATAAATTTTTTTCCAGTTTATTGGGTTATCAAGCGTTTACTCCGCGTTTATTACACGTTTCAGTAGAAAAATAAAACGTGTAATCAGAACTTTGACATGAAAATAGAAAGTAATTGAATAAAAGCCCAATGCTCGGCAGCCAAAACGGGTCCTGGGTAATTTATAATCCATAGTCATGGCCTTCCGTGCTCGCACTTGCGGCAGTTGCGTAAGTGTATAAACACCTGCGAGGTCGAAAAATCGCTTGGAATATGTACGTCCTCAGCATCGCGGGCCCTGCGGCTGCAAGACAGCAAAGTCCGATCAACCTCACCCCGAGCTTCAAAGCTCCGATCGATATTTTGTTCAAATTAACGCGTTAATAAATTGCACTTTCTGTTTTTTTTTTCCCCTCAGAAATGAATATTACACTTTGAATGGGATTCGAACTGCAGAGAAACTAGCGAAAGACAAATCCACAAGGTGTAGTAGTAATAAAACAATACATGATTTGAAAAAACCGCCAATTCTCGTGCGGAACGCGGAACATTAACCACATTCGATACTATCGAGTCGATATACATCGAATCGATACTTAATGCGGCAGTTTTGAAAAGCAACTTAGTTAAACAAAATTGCATCCCCGACCGCTCTGTCGATTGCAAACAATTTACGCTGCCATGATGCAGTGCCAAGTAGTGCGTGTCAGTGAAGTAACAATGTTGGTTTTATCACTAATAATTGATTATGGACTTAAAAAGTCAACTTTAGTATTCGATATTTCGATGATTCCAATCGGATCATCGCCCCTATTCCATTCCCTTAGTCTTATTCTGGATTCTAATGTTAGAGCGCGGTCACATGGAGTACGGACTACGGAATTCGCATAGAGCGGAACCCATTTGAGCCTATGAGAGTGACAGAGACAGAGGTGTACAGAAAAGACCTCTCTCTGTCACTCTTGGGCTCAAGTATGGGGTTCAGTCTGCGGATTCCGTGCCCCATGTGACCGCACCGTTACTCTGCAAGAAAGTTGAAAACTTGGCATGAAAGGTGCAAAACATATGTTCATCAAATCATCATCATCATCATCATCATGCAGCTTTGCTCGCAGTCGCAGTCGTCGCGGACTGTCGCTGCAGAGACTGATCAGAGCAGAGCAGCAAATTAAGTTAGTCGTCGACATCATTTTCATCAACAGTAGCGTCAACGGGTATCGCGCAGGCAGAAAGCAGACTGCTACACTTATCACGCTGTTGATCATCCACGGGTGAAGTGCAATAAGTTCACGTCAAGTGAACGATCATGCGGCTGATGGGAGTTACTGCCGTACTCGGCCGAGTCGGCGTGCGATGATGATGAGTCTATTAGCGAAGTGCCACCATCATCGGGCCATACCCTTTTCGCTAAAAACCACGAAGGCTGAAGCGTCGACGCGCTCGCTTTCTCTCCCGTTCACGTCAACAGATGGAAGAGATAGTATAGACCACAACAACGGCACGGCAGCGCAGAGATAGGAGTTATCATCGGGTATCGTTTCGGAGCAGCTGTACCTATCAGAGAGAAGGGGAGAATCGCGAATTTTTAGTACGCAAAACAAACTGCTCTGCTGCTGCTGCTCTGCTGCACATTATATGTGTATATGCTTACTTATATATAGCTGTGCGAGAAAAAGAGAGAGAGAGTGCTATTGCTGTAGAGGAGGAGGAGACAGAGGCAGTATAGCTGGCAGAGAGTCAGGATAATAATATAAACAATGGACAACTCCAGCGGGTGCAGAAGCCTCTACCAGCTGAGCCTGGGTGCCGTCGCCGAGCAGTTCCTCGTCTTCAAGAAACATATCAACTTCCTGCCCGAGAACGTGCTCTTCGACCTTTATTACCAGGTACGCGTGTGTGTAAATGGATTTTTTGGCTCAAGATTTTTGTTTTCAGTGTATAATTAATAAGATTGTCAGAGTTGTTGCACATAAGTATGTCCGTACCTTTTTTACGGTGTAATGCTGCTGTATACTTTTGAAATTGTACTTGTACGGTCAAAGTGTCTGCTCTCGCTCTCACCTCTGTCTTGGATACTTAAGTGATAACTTTCCTTTTGCATTTGTTTCTTTGAACACTTTTGGCTCATTAAACTTTTTGCTCCAGGTATATTGATTGCTTATTAAAAATAAACAGACCGAATATAAATTTGTAAAAAGTCCAACAGGAGTGAATTTGTTCTTTGCGCTGTGCTGAGTATCTTTGAGAGCTGCTTGTACACTCCTTCCACTCTGCTGTCAGTAGTATAACATACGAGAGATAAGCAAGTACTGAGGGGAGAAATAAAAAACAAACTTCTATATTTTATTTGCTGCTCTTCTAATTTCTTCTTTATTTATTGCCCTTTCTCCCCCTTCTTTCATCATCAAGTTAAATGTTTGTCATTGATGACACTTGGCCTTTCTCTTTTCTTTGCTTCGGTAACTCATTACTTAGCATACCTTTTATCTCAAATGCTGCACACGCTTAGCTCGTGCTTTCTTCTGTGTGGTGTTCATACTACTTATATCAACACTTATAGGCACTCAGTTTGTTAAATAAATATATAATAAATACATTTTGTCAAATATGTGTAGCTCAGTTTTTGTTGTAATTTTCAGGCTTGGATCATACATGTATCATATAGCACATATCATAATATACTTAATAGCATGCACAGGTCTTGCTCAGATCATGTGTTCCGCGATCGGATATCTATCATTAGCAGCTATACGTACGCGCGCACGACGCACATACATAGTTTATAAGTACGTATACGTACACTATATTTAATTGTAAATTTGCGGGTAAATGCTGCGAACGTTCGAAGTGTGCTGCTTGCCTATTACTACATATAAGCATGCCTGCATGTCTTTTAAACTTGGAGCGTCCGTAGATTTCATTGATTATCCAGCTGTTTTTACATGCCCGCACTTATGTGCAACATACTCAAAAGAATCAATGTGGTTCGCTGGTGGGACTCATTCACTTGTAGGAGTTTAATTTTATTATTGAATAATTCCTTGTAAATCTTCAGATTTGATATACTTTGCTCAAAGATTTTGACCAAACTCTGAAATTTAAGATGCAAATACATTTTCGCGTTGCTTATTTTGTGATACAAATATTGAATAGAACGCTTTCAAAGAGGCATTGAATACATTATCAATTCTCATTGATATCAACCCAAAAGCTTTGATTTGAATGTGTGGTCTTATTTATTTAGTTTCATAATTAAAATGGCTTGCCTTGTATTCTATTATTTACTAAAAGATTCCAAGGTATTGGCGTTATTTTAACTATTACAATGGTTTTCTGTACAGTTTTCAACTGTATGTAGTATATGTACTGATTCAACTGATTGTAACATCTAGTCCTTTATACTATTATTTAAGAATATAACTTTTGTAAATATGAAAACGCTATCTGAATGTTTTTTTAAAGAAATTACCTCTCAAGATGAAAATAAAAGTTCGAAAAACATTCGTAGTTATTTTTGATCTTTTCATTTATACATTCAAATTTACTATCATATTTTATTTCATTACTAATTGAGATACTTCCCCATTTTTATGAACAGAAATTATCGTGATAAGGAAAAATCGAATGTAAGAAGTGAGTTGAGGATATGAGATAATTTTTTCACCGAATACTTTTCGTAAACAATGCGTAAATAAAAGTGTACACATTTATTCGATTACTTATGATTGGTTTAAGTGTATTTTTATGAATCGCAGCATGAGTTTTTATCAATGTAGAGAAATAATTTATCATATCACTGTTTTTGATATAACTGTCTGATAAATGAGAAAAAAATAGCAAATTACATGTATAACGTGTATGCAATGTCTACTTCGATACGAGACGGAAAATTTCTAGTTTCATATTAAAAAAGAGTAATATAAAGCACCCAAAAATTAATGGGTGGCTGCAATTTTTTGTTGACTGTAGGTGCGATAAAATGGTGAATTCGACTAAAAAAATTCTATTTTATGATGTCAAAAATTTTTCTTGACTCCGAATACCATAATATTGTAAATTACTCTTGTTTATATTGTAAACAAGTAGTTTGCAAAAAATGGACGCGGGAAAATTAGTTTTAGAAAATCACTTGGGCGAGCGCTCGAAACTTCAGACGCATACGATATCTTACGAAACTGAATCTAGCCGCCAAATCTTAGCCGCTCAACCGTCGAATACTAAATTTTATTTTATGTACCCTTACAACTGCACCACGTACCTTCATACTTTACGAAATTAAGAGGGTACATGACTTAATTTTAAGTGTATACTAAGAAGAATTAGGTATTTGACGGTTTAGCGAAAAGGGCTTAAGGGGCTAGATTCGGTTTCATCGATATCTCTACGTATCAATGGCTAGTGGGCAGGTTGGCACTAGTTCAGATTTTGTTTTTTCAAAGGTCTTAGTCATTCTTTGGGTTTATTCTCATTATTACTGTTTTATGTTCAAATTTAAAAAAAATTTGGGGATGAGTACTTGAGTATTCATCAAGCTCTCATCATGCTTTCAGTGTAAAAAATGACTCCCAAAAGTAATTAATAAATCATCGAATAAGACTATTTTTAAACTTGGTTAAAGAAATTTTCAATCAGTACTTTCTTGCTCAGAGACTGGACTAGGATTTTTTTTATAATGAATCCTAACTGTAAATTAAAAAATAAATTTAAACCAGCTCCTTGCCTCTACGATTGTTAATATTTTGTTGATAATTATTCACCCATTTTGATGTACTATTCGTGTCATACAAATTTTTTCAAATAATTTTTCTTCATAATTTTCAGCTGTACAAAAATCAAAAGCTATGCCTCCTTGGAATGGAATTAAGTGATCTCAATACACTTTTACGTATGCTCAAAGTGACAAATAAGCGTATTCATTTGCACAAAAGCTTTCAGGTAATTTTTTACTTACCTGAATTCAATTATTTTTTAGTTATTTGCACTTACCTATTACTTACGTTTTTAATCAAAGATGACATGAAATATTAAAGAAAGCAATTATTTTTACGCAACAGGCTTTGATGGACCATGGGACGAAAATTGGAAACGAGCTATCTATGAGTTACAATTTGTGTTATCTGGGCAATAAAGACAATTTTTCTGCACACGAAACAATTATAAATTTAGGCTTACGTCTCGGAAAATTTCTTAATGATGCAGGCTGGTATTCTGAAAGTGAACACATTTTATTAGCATGTAAGGATCTCTGCATTTCTGGCCCACAAAATCCTGAAAACTGGTGTCGCACCCTAGACTGTTGTTACAAGTAAGTGGATTTATCCAGTAGCTGATGAATATGGCAAAATTTTATATTTTATTCAGTATTATTAGTTGTATTATCAATTGAATTCTTTGCAGATTACTTCACGCACAAACAGCTTACTGTATGTTCAATGGAGCAGCTGAGACGTGTGAATTAGCATTACAAACTATTGAAAAGTTAAACAATTCTGAATACACAAACATAAACCACGCTGCTTTTTATGCAGAACTTGGTGTTTTGTATTTCAGTAGAAGCGAATACGATAAAGCATACAAGTAATACGGTTATTTAATTTAATTTTCGTCAATTGTTAAACAAGTGATGATCGTGAATTAAATCACCAATTTCTGTTTCATAGATGGAGTGTGCAAGCTCTAAATCAATTAAAACCATCCCTCTCACAGCATATTATCATTAACGTACTACGCCAAACTGCCAAACCTTGTATCATGATGAGAGAATACAAGAAAGCAGGTCTGCTTATAAAGCATGCCGTGTGTCTTGCCAGAGAACTTTTCGACCGTCAAGATCCAAAGTACAGCGACGTCTTGATCGACTATGGCTTTTATTTGTTAAATTCGGATAGTATTCCAAACAGCGTCATAGTTTATAAGGTAAAATTCATACTTTTCAAAATTAATCAAAAGTTCTGCTTGAAATTTTGACTTATTCCGTGACGTGCACTTTAGTTCGCTTTAGATATAAGGAAAGAAATATTTGGTAAATACAATCTTCAAGTTGCAATGGCTCACGAAGATTTAGCGTACGCGCTGTATGTTCAAGAATACAATTCCGGTAAATTTAGTCTAGCAAGGTATGTGGCGTGTAATATTGTGAAATAAAATGAAAGATTGATTAAATAATGGTAATCTGTAACTTTAATTTGACAGCCATCACGTCAACAAAGCTATTGAAATAATGGAAAAGTTACTACCTTCTGAGCATTTGTTGCTTGCAAGTGCCAAAAGAGTGAAGGCCCTCATATTGGAGGAAATCGCATTGGACAACTCGCAGACGCCAGGATCGGATCAGAATTTATTTACCAAATCGGAAACCCTCCATATGTCTGCCTTACAGCTATCGCAGACTGCGTTCGGCGATATGAATGTGCAAACTGCCAAACATTACGGGAATTTAGGAAGATTGTACCAAAGTATGAACAGATTTGATGTGCGTATAGAAATTATATCTGAATCAAAATAAAATTTGCCAGAATGATTAATCGATCATTGTTTTTTAGGAAGCAGAAAAAATGCATCTCAGAGCCATTAGAATCAAGGAAGATATACTAGGTCCTTACGACTATGAAGTTGGACTGAGTATAGGACACTTAGCTTCGCTTTATAATTTTCATATGCAGCGGTATGAAGAAGCAGAAAGATTATATCAGCGTAGTATCGATATAAGTAAGTATATCAGTTTTGATACTTGAGATTCAAAAGAAAGTTCTAAACGAGCAGTCAGTACACGTGTACTTCGAATAAAATGGTTTCAATTGATTTACTCCATCCAGGTTTTAAACTATTTGGCAAGACTTACAGTGGCTTGGAGTACGATTATAGAGGTCTACTACATGTTTATTCAAAACTCCAAGACCACGAGAAATATGTCGAATTTATGGACAGGCTGAGTGAGTGGAAGGACTTGAGAGACGAGCATGCCAACTCGGAAGACCCTCTGTTTGAAGATAAGCCATCACAGCCTATTGGAGATGTGATACAGAAATTTCTCACGATATAGTAAAAATACGTACAGAATCATGCGATGATTGTAAGCAACCGTGTTATCGCTTACAACAAAGCGTGAGCGTTCTTTGTAATGATATCAAATAAGAAATTTATTCAAATCAAAAATAGGACTATCCAGTGAATAACTCTGTTTCACTTTCAGCACTTTGAATCTAGTGTTTTTTTTTTTTATATATTTTACTCGGCGCACATTTTGTTGAATATTGATTCAATTTTTCGTTAAAAGAGATATGACGTTTGTATTTTTTATTTTTTTGACTGCATAATTTCAAGTTTGAGTGACCTCATGGGTATTTAAATCACAAAAGTTTTTATGAATAATAAAGGACAGATAGTGATAGTATGGGCGGTTCAAGACGGACGTGATAGTTCTTAAGTAAATCATTATCGGGTACCATCGTTTTTTAGTTTAATTTTTTTGCGTGTTATTAAAATGAAAATAGAAAAAAACTATGAGTAAATTAGTGTTTATTTTTGTCTTTATTAAAATGTATATTTTAAAAAGAATGTATTATTCTTTTATTGTTTTAAAAACGAAAATAAAATAAGCTTTATATAACTCGTAAAATCGTGAAATATTTATTATGATCTAATAGTAAAATAATAAAGCTCAAAAATATTAAGGTTTTTGTAAATCAGAAATACCGCGATTATAATTGAGATTTATAGATGTTTTGTATATACATATAATTATTCTAAGAAATTGTTTGTAATTTAATACTTGTAATACAATTGTGTACAAATCACCATCTCGTTAATATCTTTTTCCTTTCCTTTCTGTGTACATATGCTCCTTCTTGAAAAAATATATTTCTTCCACGTAAATTAAAAAAATCAAATACTAATTAAGATTGCATTTTCAAGAGGTTTGAAATCGTCGACAATAGTTTTAAAAATCTGAAAAAATTATAGTGATACTTTGAGACTATAGATTAATATCATCCTTTGATTTTCCTCTGTTTCCATGCTAAATAAAGAGAAAACCATGTTTTTCTCTACTGAAGTAGATAACTTTGTTTCGTTAATAACGTTTAGCTTGGTAAGACAATAACCGCTCAAATTGAAATTTCGTAGATACCTTTTATGAATTAAATTTTGAAAATACCATCAGTCACACAGGAGAAAAATACACGATGTTAATTAATAAAAAATTGTTGCATCAAACGTTTTCATTGGCAGCATCAGGATACAACAAATTTGATTATTATGATACAATGAGTTTGGTGAAGTAACTCACTTTCCAGCTAGCTTTAATTTGTTTTCCATCATAACCATCTTGATGTGTATGCAGGGATACGACAGTGGTGTTTCAGGACTGCACCGAACAACATAAAATTAGAAAGGTATATATTTAATGAATTTTGCACAGTGGAACAAAATAATCTCATTTGAGATTTATATTCAGACTCTGCATGGCACAAGAACACTTTTCGGCTACGAAGCCCCGACCAAGTGGGTTTAGCTATGGCCCCTGGCCGTTGTTCGGCTTCTCCGACGCGAATTCACCTCTGACGCCTAAGTATACACACTGGGGAGCGCGAGAAAATTTTGACTGCCTCCTTGCTGGCCCGCCTGGGTCGAGACTTTCCGCGGAAAAGCGGAAGCAGTTGGCTTCGCGAGTCACAAGTGTGGATCGTAGACCGAGGTCCTGCGGAGAAAGGAAAACATACTTATTACCAAATAAGCATACTTAAAGATTGAATAAAAAATTGAATACCAACCTCGTCCTCCAGGCCACATTCCATCAGCCGAATTCGTTGCTGCGCCATCATCAGACTTGGATCTTTTGGTCGAATAAGGTTTCTTGGAATGGCTATAACTTCCAGCGGTCCTTCGGACAAGCCGCATGGCAAAACAGAAGTATATTTTTGGCTGCTACTTTGTCTCCATTCCAAGAAAGAGCACACTTTACCATTTTCTCCTTGTCCATGTAATTGAGACACTCAGCTCGTCTGTCGAATCGCCCGGTGATTATGAGAAGTTGGTTCGAACATACAGCGCATAATTGTGTCGTCAAGTACTCTTTGGAGTTGTATATCTAAAAAAAAAAAAAAATTATAGTTATAAACTCACAGTACTAATAAATTATAAGATTGATATACGTATATATACGAGTACTCCCTAGGTTCTCTGGGTGATCCTTGGCTAAATCATTCAGTCTCTTCATCATTGTCATTGGAATTCGATATTGAGTCGTATCATAGTCTTTGTATTTTTTGTGTTATCCGCAAAAGTTGCTTTTAATGGCTTCATGAGGTTTTCGATCTGGTCGTTGTAGTACTTGGCGCGCCATTTATTAGTACATCTTCCCAGACTTTCCGATGCAAAGCGAAACTACTGCCATCTTATCATGTCAAAGTGATCCATTCCTTGACGATCTATACTAGTCGTTGATTGACCGGCACCTCTTCTTTTGTCCATATTTCAACTGTATAGATTGTAACTATCTAAGATAATATGCTATCTTCCTTCTTTTTCTTAGTTTCCTTAGCTTTGCATTTAACATTATTATTATTAGTTTTATCATTTGTATTGGTTGCTCTGAATTTATTGTGATGTGCCGATATTTTTTCCCACCGCTCTGATCAGCTCGGGATTTGAACAGATAAACGCTCATTTCAACATGATTACAACTGGTCCTCCAAGCAAAAAAGTGCTTGGGTCTTTCTCTCAAAATGTGTGCGAAATCGAATATCTCGGAGAATTTTTTGATCTCCCTGCGTGAATCTGAGAATTTTGATTTCTTGACAAGTATTCCGTTTTCTACCAATTTCTTGTACTTACTATCAATATAGCATTTCGTCCATAATTGACAAAACGTCCGTTAAGTTTGTTGATGGGAATTACGACGCCAATTAAATTTTTTCACCTCTGTCAAGGAGCTCTTTTAAATTCTATAAAACAACGGAATGAACTTCCAAAACTCCTCGCCTGTTTGGAAAAGTCTAAATTTTCATCTGTCTTGATGAGATTTTGGAGTTCTGGGATTTTTTTTCCTTTCCTCGCATCCTCTGAACTATTCTTATCAAACAATTCTGCCAACTGTTTTATTGCCATGGTTTTACGCTCTTTATTGGACAAACCGTCTGGAGCTACATCAGATAGTGAACATTTTTTGATGCTACTCTTTCGCCCTCGTCGAAGCTTTGAATTGCCTTTGCCATTTTCATATATTTTCCTTTGCATTACTTTTTCTGAGACTGCGGCTTTTTTTTCTTTCAAAGCCACTTTTCTTTGTGCTCTTGTTTTGCCTTTGGCTCTTCTCCGTAATCTGGATTTCTTTTTGCCTTCTAGTGAAATTAGCATATTATACGGCTTTTATTGTTGTTTGCCACGGTTAAAGTCTCTTCTAAATTTTTTGGGTCTTTTTATTTGCTTGTATTTTTTCATCTTTTTTTCAACTCTTTCCTTTTTACTTTTCCCGAGTTTTTCCGGAGGGGTTTTTTTAATTTTATTTGAACCCAGTAATAATTTCAATAACCGCCTAAAGGCATGAGTTTTCACATTTATTGCGAGTGCATAAAAATATTATTGCACAACATCGCTTGCAAGATTCGACCTATACTCTCTATAGGTGCTTCCGTCCAGGTCGGGTCTAACGTGTGCAACATGTTTTTAAACTCGTCAATCGCTTCTTCAACTTCGACCGACACTTCTTCACTCACCTCTTTTTCTTCCGCTGGAAACTTCGGTTTTGAAGTTTTTCCACTTCTTGACACAATTTGGCATAACCACGTATGTACTTACAAGCTCTGAAGCGGATTAATAATCGAGTTATGAAGCCAACTATTGCCGCTTTCCCGCGCGAAGTCTCGAACGAGGCGGGTCAGCAAGGAGGTAGCTCAGGTAGGCAAGGTTCTTGTTCCTCAAGGGAGTAGGGTAAACCGAAATACTCATTGATTTATAAGTATGTTTTAAATTAAAAAAAAATTCATGTCAAAAGATGTGAAGTAAAAAATGTCATATTTTAAACATTGAACTTTAATTAGTACAGACCCATTTTTTTACAAGATATTAGACAAATAAATCTATGATTATGATAAATCTTTTTTTTCAGATTTCTCGAATCGCAGTTAGTCTTCACTCAATACTTGCACAAATTCTTGCGACTGTTCCCCTGGTAACCAAACTGTCTGCAATCTTTGCGCAATTCTTGTGCAATTTTGTTTTTTCGAAAAAAAATTGCAGCGGAAGGTGCAATTCTCATGTAATTGCGATTACAATTTTTTTTACCTATTATTAAAAAATCGTTGAAAAATGTACAATTACTACCTGATTTCAATCAGCAAGTCAAGAGAAAATAATATATCGAAAATATGCGATTGAATTTCGATATAGATCAAATTTTGTTTTCTAATGCACTCGCGATTGCACAAGAATTGCACAAGAATCGGAAGCAGACGACGCAATTTCCGCGCAATCGCGAGTGCACAGATTTGGTTACTAGGGCCACTGTAATAGCTAAAAAATTCGCATAAAAACGCTTATTAAAATATATGAAAAAAATGATTTTGTAACATTTGCTTCGTATTGTATACTTTATATTCCCGCAATATTTACATCAATAAAAATACAAGGGAGTTAAAAGATAAAATTTCGAATGGATTCATATATTTTCATAAAATTTCACTTTTTATATCACATAACATACGACTTTACATGATTTTATCATCATTGCCCCAAGTTGAAATAAATGGATTGGGAAGTTTGAATAATAAATTACAAGCATATATATTAAAACCACCAATTGGTCTAGTGTTTTAATAATTATATTGCACTTTTTTGTAACTAAGTCCGTTGATGTTGATTTTTTTTATTAAGTCCATCTTATGGGGGATCTCTACTGAAATATGGGGCAGTTTCTTGTACCAGGAGCGTATGGCAAACATTACAAACCCTCGATGGTCTTTGTTGTGGTCCGCTTTTCACAACATTGTTTAGGCACGACTGACAAAAAATCTGACCACAGTGTCGACAGTTCATCTGCAAACAATTTATGTCGTTTTTCAATGTGGGTCAAAATGAGATTGGCAGTACTCGATGAAAAAAAAAAACAAAAAAAAAACGTAAATATTCTGTAAAAAATATTTATGAAGCTTTTTTACCAACCTTTTCTTTTTTCTTTGCTTGCATGAAAGACGTGTGACATGTCGGGCACTCATCTACATCCTCTTCATACTGCCATCTGACTTCTTTTTCAGAATCTCGTATTTTTTGAAGTTGAACCTGTGTTATATAATTATTATTTATTAAAATACAACTTATTCAAACTAGTGGTCAACGTTCATTTATACTATTTATACTTGTAAGGACTGCGTCAGACGAACGAAATCTTTTTGGGTCTCTTCACCAGTATTCAGTTCTTGCTGCAAGTTCAAAATCTGCTGCTTTAATTCCGTTATGCCTGATTCAGTTTTCGATGCACGCTCCATTATACTCTGGAGTTCTGCTTCTTTTCGGTCTTTTTCTTGATTGTCCTGCTCTATTTGGTCGTGCAACAGCTCAAGTTCGCACTCAAGTGACCTGCATTTCCTCTCAGTTTCTTCCTTCGCAATAGTCGCCACTATTAATTCTTCGCGAATTTTTAAAATACTGACGTGCAATTCTTCAACTGTGTTTGGCATGTTTATGTGTTCGTACTGATAATGCTCTGAATGTCTACTGTATTTTCCCATTAGATAATCGTTTTCTTGTTGCAATCTGTGTACATGCAAGATCGTTGTAAAATAATTATATTTAAAAGTAAAAAACGATTTTTTTATTTTTTTTCAATAATATAAATAGAAAATACACTACTTACTTATCTAAATGTCTTTGCACGTCATCTCTTTCTCTCGTTAATCGAGCTAGTTCTTTTGTAACATTCTCTTTTGTATAACTATACTGCTGTTTTAATTCATCGATAACTTGCGTTGCTAACTTTACAGAATAGCTCAAATGATTGACTTCAGCCTTGTGTTCTTCCTTCTTCTCATTCCACTTTTCTTCCATTCCTTTTCTAAACTCTACTTCCTTAACTAAATCTTGTTTTTGAGTTTGCAACAATTGCTCAGTTTCTTGCAACTGTTTTCCAAGATCTTTAGCTTCCTTTTGCATTCTTTGGAGTTGAGCTTCGTAGTTGGAACACATATCACAAGTATTTTCCCGAGAACCAGATTCTTTTGCTTTCGCTTTCTTAGCACTCTGTTGCTCTTCTTTTTCTTTGTACTTTTGTAATTCATCATCTGTAGTTCTCAGCTTCTCTTTCAAAGCTGATATTTCCTCTTCTAATGGCACAACCAGTGAACGTAATACTTCCGCATCTTCATCTGCCTGTAATAAGGTGAAGTTAATCATTTTTGAATAATTTATCTTATCGTACTCTTTTCTTAGAAAGAAGAAATTTTGATATATGCATACATGTCGCTTGTTTTTCGAAGATGATTCATCATTTTCAGAACCAAGCGAAAGTGAATCAGCACCTAATTGTGAGGCTACTCTTTTTGCCAATGTTTTAGTCATCGTCGACAAAGACATTTGAGGTCCATCAAGTGGTGAACTTTGCATAAGTTGTAACCTTAAATTATTATTTTCTTCCTTCAATTTGCTAATTTTAGTCTCCATCTCTTTTCTTGCCGTTGAAGAGTCTTCAACTGTTGATTTTATGATTTGTTGCAAGGAAGCAATTTCATCTTCAGCCTTACGTTTTTCTAGATCAATGTCATTTTTCGTGCTTATATCAACAATCACCAACTGGCTTTTAACTTCGTTCAACTCATGTTGAATTTGGGAATTATCTTCTTGCAACTTTAAATTTTCTTCTGCAGCATTTTTTAGCTCCTCTGAAATAAAGAAAGAATATAATGTAACTATCAATTTTTGAAGAATAGAAAGCATATTTTTTGGGAGTACCTTCTTTTTGTAAAAATAGTTCTTTAATCTTGGCCCGCTGAGTATCAAACTCTTCTCTCATTTGATTATTTAAGGTTGTCAACCTTTTCACTTCTTCATGTGCATCTATAAATAAAAATGTGTCATTATCAATTTTGTATTTTTACTGAATTTAATGGCTTTACTTCACGGGATTCAAAATAATAATAAGATTGAAGATAATTTTCAAACATTCAGTGAAGTTTGTCATCAACTATCGTATAAAATTTCCAAGGTTTGTGTCTTCCTCGATTTATACCAACACATTTTTCGAAACCTAATGCGAAAAACAACTTTAAATTATAAGTAGTATAAAGGTCCAGCTCACCTATATTATTTGTAATGCTTTCGGTCTCCTCCTCTTTGGTGTCACTATCACCTTGAGTAGCAGCTACGGATTCCATTTTTCCTCCTTCAATACTATTTCCAAATTATCCTAAACAATGGCACTGTGTTTACAATAAAACCTGCATCTTCACAACTCTGCAATTAATAAGGCTGTATTATCTAAACTATGAGACAGGCAAAACCTCAGTTGCACCACTTTTCAAAATTTTGGTCAGTAACTCAAGAGCACAATCAAGATAAGTGCAAAGAGGAAAAAAAGAAAGAAAAAAAACAGGTAAAATGAACGACAGCCCAGTGGTATAGGCACTTAATTGTAAGTACTATCTGCGCCTTACAAAAACTTGATGATAAGACTTCAACGACTACGTGACGACGATGCAGGTGTGGTGTACTTACGTACGTCTATACGTAAGATGGCCAGAAGCCGGAAAAATGAGCTGCTGGCTAACTATTATTCGGTGACAGCTCATAGCGACGAAAAAATGATTTCTGCGAATTCATCAACGAGGAGCGTGTATATACCTCTATACACGCTGTTTCGTGGTTAACATCAATTAACTCCATCCAGAGTCCGGTGGCTAACTCGTTTGGATCTTGCTCATCAGCTGATGATTCGAAATGGTTGGAAAGCGGTGCACGCCAAACCTGAGCTGCCGTCACGAGGTGGACATGTCGTCCTGGACGCGTGAACGGCCAGTGAACGAGATTTACACTCGAAGAGGACTCAGCGGATGTCAACAATAATCCGTGCAGTCGCAGCCCGCTGCGGTAGCCGTGAGTGCCACAATTTGATTAGAAAAAGGGGACCGATAACGATTCACGACAGACGCTCGCCGTCGCTAATATGTATGTGCTTTAATCACACTTAATTGCAATTTGTACTTATACTTGTCATTGGCAGCCGCGATGTCTCGTGAATCATGAATTTGTGAATCACGACGACACGAACCCGTGACGAGAATCATGAATGTGATCGTCTAATCTCTGGTGATCGTGATCTCGATATATTGTGTCGTCCGCTGTACTTTGCTATACATTATATGTACCATATATATTATATGTGTTTGCATTAGGTGCATTTACATGGGAAGGATAAGTTCCGAATTACTTGTCCAGAACTGAGTGGAAACTTCAACAAGTCTTAAATAACGCATGTGTTGTATTTAAGTTGCCGGTAAGTAATGAATAAGAATCGGGAATTCGGAATACGTGGGAGCTATAGCTAGCTAGCCTGTCTGCTTGGCGGGCGATTCAAATTGCTTGATTTGTTATTATCTAATATTTTTCAATACTTTTACCCATTTTTATATTAATTAATGGTTAAGAATTTTCGTTATGTAAATAATTGTAATTCTGATTTTAATATATAACTTTAATGGGTGTATAGAGTTTTAAGTTTAATCGCTACTATGTAAATATTTGAAGTTGTACTTGATAGTACGGTCAAGTTTTGGAAGATATGCTTTACTGTTAGTGTTTTATATTATTCTTTTTACTTCAGAATAAAACACAAAGAGATATAACCATGATATATCTCTATGACAAAACATCCACTAAAAAATAATCTCACGTCTCCTTGTTTGAGATATTGTGTTACTTCCGTTGATTCAATCATAAAAATTTTCGATGCGTTAATCATCAAAAAGCTTTGATGAATGTGTTTGTGTAATGTATAATATACTATTTTTTTTCTGTGACTTGTATCAGCTCTAGTCACGTAGCTATTCACATTCGCCTTGAAATGACTCTGAAAATCGATTTCTCGTGCGTGCGTGAGAGGTCACATTAAATATGAATATATCCTACACGATATTTTTTCTACCACTCGGCATTTGTGAGCATAAAATAATAAGATTAAAAAAGTCATTGTGTTCCCTCTTATGAATAATTATTGTATGTTATGTATTATTATTTCAGTGAAAAAAATATACGTAGCTTATAAAGTATTGTCATAATTATGAATTATATCGTTTAGTATTATTTAATATATCAGTTGTACATTTAGAAAAATTTTGACACATATGCCACCATTTATTATTTATTTTAATAATAGAGAATAATGTTTTGCAAACCAATGTTTAATCTGTCATCCAAGTATTTTTAACTAATAGAGACAATATGTTGTATAAATACCAAACGATAAGTTTGATCAACGAATAGAATGATAATTTATGGTAATTTTATCAAAAGAGTATTCAATTGTATAAACAGTACAATTAAAAAAAAAAATGTTAAAAAAAAATATTTTTCCTACCTAGGGTAGAAAGTGCGACAGAGCCTTTCTGCCCTCGGGACACACTTTCTGCCCTCCTAATCACTTTCGGCCCACGAGCAGAAATAGTACATTACGCCCCTAGGGCACAAAGTACCAACAATAGCGCCCGAAGGCCGCGGTTGGTATACTTTTGTGCCCGAGGTGCGTAAAATATTTTGTTACGCCTCAGAACACATGCTTATCACCCTCGGCTTCGCCTCGGGCGTCAAATGCCTGTGTTCTGAGACATTCTTTACTTTTCCTCCCTAGGTGAGTAATATACTATTTTACCAGTGCTCAAGTAAATCTTAAAAACTTTTTGAACAAGTATAGATCTGAATATTACTACAGATGTACTACTTAAGCACATGCAAGATCTAAATCAACACAAGGGGGTTTCAACTTCATGATTGTCAAAGATTAAATTTATTTCGTTATTAAAAATGTGCTAAAAGAATAAATCACGCTAAAATATCGTATTCATAATGACGTGCGTATTCAGGTTTACAAAAACAGATAATAATTTTGGTGCACAGTTAAAAATGTTGTGTAGTTTGTTATTTTACACTTATTATTTGTAAAAATTACACAAAATTTGGGTACTTTCATTCACAAAATAGTTGTACTTCCTGCACAAAGTTTGTGTATAAGATATGAGTACAATGACTGTCAGACCTGTTATTACCGTAATGCATTCTTGAAGATTTTTAAAAATTCCATGTAAATTAACTTTTTTTTTCTAAAAATGACAATAGAGTCGGGTCTAAAATTTTTAGCTAGTTTGGACCTCACATAACATACAGAAAATAATAGAAACATTCTAAACACTAAATTTTGAGAATCCTATTTCACTCACCAAAATCTCCCGTTTTTGACTCATGCATGTACTATGTAGTCAATTTACTGACTCTGCTATGCATACATTATTATTGTGTTACTTGTATTACTTATTCCATTATATAATTACATCATATACGTATATGTTATAAAAAAACTACTTTATTTAAGTTTTAAGTGTAAGATAAGTCTACTCACAAAATATATCCTAACTTCTTATACTCTGTTGTTGATTGCTCACTGCTCCGTATAATACGTGCTCACTCGACGAATGACTAGATCACACTGTAAAATTAGTCAGCTGAGTAAGTCAGCAGTGTCAGTGACCTATAAGCTAAGCTGCGCACTCTATACCGCGCAATGACCTGCGCAGCTTACCTGATGCTTTGTTAACAGTGTGAATTAGTCATTAGTCGAGTGAACACGTATTATACTCAGCAGCAAGCAATCAACAACAGAGTAAGAAATTAGGTTCGTGAGTAGACTTATCTTACACTTGAAACTTTAATAGAATAATTTTTAATAACATATATGAATATAATTTAATAAAATAATAGGTTATATAATTATAATATCTTTATATTAAGTTATTTTATAATACAATAGACACATAAATATATGGCTAAAAATTTCGCGTAGTTTGCTATTTTACACTTATTATTTGTAAAATTACACAAAATTTTTGTACTTTCGGACACAAAATAGTTATACTTAGTACACAAAGTTTGTGTATAAGATATCAGTACACTGGCTAAATAATACAAGATTAGTGTTCTCTTAACACGAAATTCGTGTAAAATATAAATACACAAAACGTGTGTAGTCTGTTCAATTGCAAGATGATGATAAAAGTTGATTCCAATGGTAATTTTGGGATTTAAATACTTGAGAAGAAATTGAATGATCCTACAATTCATCAAACCAATAGTTAAAGATTGTTTTAATGTACATCAACAACAAATAATTTTTATTAAATTTTAGCACTGTAGAGTTGTACTAAATTTCAAGAAATTTTCGTGTTGCCACTTGCGACAGATCATACGATTTCTAAGAAACAGCATGTAGTAAAAATGTATTTACACGTGCATTAATGTATCTATCCCTGATAAGAAACAGCAACTTTAGTTTACTTATTTTTCATACCACAGCAATTAAAAAAATTAGTCACTTGTAACTTAATGACAAATTAGTGTGGCTTTAGCTTACTGCATACAAAATTGTTTAATCATTGTTATAAGTTATAGGACCGAGAATAAAAGAGTTTCTAATTTCTCATAAAAAAGATAAGTTGAAGTTGCCGAACCTGCCATCAGTTAAATTTGAAGATAATTAGTTTAAAAATATGAAAAATCGATCCTTTTCAATTAGATATCGGAATCAATCTAATTCATACGAGTAATCCTAACAATAAAAGATCATTGTCCAAGTAAATAATTAAAATTTTTGACGTAAGAAAAGTTTCTTCAATAAACTATTACAATTTTAGAAGGTTATCACGAGTTTTACAAGTTCATTATTAAAGTAAATCTAACTTGAGAAGTAACTTTGAAAAAATAAGTACATCCATCGATAAATTTAACAGTAAAAACTTATTATCTTAAGATTCGCTTTCTTATAAATTTCTAGATAAATTAATAAAAAGTCAGAGTAAAGAGCTTTATAACTGAATTGTTGCATTAACTAAACATGTGAGAAATTGCAAAGTAGGTAATATAGAATAAGTGCCATGAATAACGAATAAGCTTTTTCATTTTCCAAAAGTTAGACGTTTTTCTCTCAAGCAAAATTTGGCATCTAATTACAAATAATAATTTGTAACCAATAAATATGGCGATTGCTATATTCATAATTAAGTTTTTATTATTGGCAATTGCTGTATGGTTCATTAAATTTTCATTGAAGTATTTTCATTTGAGATATCAATTAAGAAAAGTACCTGGGTGTACAGGTCCTTTATTCATTGGATTAGTATGGGAAGTTCTAAAAGTTCCGAGTAAAGGTGAGTTTTAGATTTAAATGTTTGGTTGTAATATTCACATTTTTTTCAATGTTATTTTTATTTTAGCCATAATTTTAATGAAAATTTTTTTGTAGATTTTAAATGCAGCTTGTTCTCAACTCGAATTTTATGATACGTGCATTTAAAAGATTAAGTTGTTAAAAAATTTTAGAGTAAAAAATTTCCTCTGCTGAAAAATTAATGCATTTTTTCCTTGATTTTAGGATTAAGAGTGCAACATAAGCTTCCAGGTAAAAATCGCATCAACTGTTTATTAGAATTGTATTTTGACATCCTTTGTGTCATAATTTACTCTTGAGCCTAAATTTATAAGAGAGTAAAACATACGGAGGATGGAAAAATAATTTTTTTATGATCAGTGAATGCGATTTTTTAACCGAAATAGAATGTGACTATGTGACACTTTCACCTTCAAAGTCAGAGAGGAAACGTTTAGCAAGAATTATGAAAAATAATATATGTATATTAACTATAGCCAAATCATAAATTTTAGTAAAATCGATTATTTAAGATAATTTTTTTTTTTAATTGAAACAAAATTTAACTATTTTAATAATTCAAGAGCTGCGGACCTGGTTTGAAAAAATACTGTCGAAATTCGAAGGAAAAGTTTTTGTGCTATGGATGGGCACTCGACCAAACATTTACATACAAAAAGCCGAACACATGCAGGCAGGATGAAAATTTATATGATGTATACATTTTTATTCATTATCAGTGTTACATTTATTTTAAATCTTTGAAGGTCCTTTTATCAAGTACCACGAACATTGGAAAATCGCTCGAGTACAGTCTAATAACACCATGGCTTGGTAAAGGATTATTAACATCAGGAGGTACGTAAGTATTGTTAAGTAAAATATTATTTAAATGAGGATGTACAATATTATACTTCTGAGAGTAGGTGAAAAATGGTTTCGTGACAGACGCTTGCTAACACCGTCATTCCATTTTGGGATCCTCGATCAATTCATCGATGTCATGTTCAAGAAATCAAAAGAGCTAATTATGCATTTGGATGATTTTGTTCGTGAAAATCGGGAGAAACCCGTGGAAATTGCAAAATTTACTGCCAAATACACTCTCGATACTGTTTGCGAAACTGCAATGGGGGTAGAAATTCATTCGTACGGTGAAAAGATGGACGAGTACACGTCTGCTTTGCAAAAGTATGTTTTCCAAGTGTGCAAAATTTTATTTCCTGAATCACTGCATTTTCAACATTTATAATTGCTGTCAAAGGTTTTCAGTTTTAATTAAACGTCGAGTTCTCAATCCAATATACATCTGGGATTTTTATTATTTTAAAACAAGTGACGGCAAGGAATTCAAAGAAACCGTTAAGATAATGAACGATTTTGCATTGCGGGTATAATTAATAATAATTTTTTAGTATCAGAATATTAGTACACACAATAGTTGAGTAACTTGTCACATTAAATAGGTCGTTAAGAAGAAACTTGACAATAGAAGGACTACATCAGGCCAAGATTCAACAGAAGATGATAATCATGGTACGTAAAATTCATAACGATATTTTAATCGAAGTATTCAAATGTTTTCGAATCTCTTTAGGAAGAAGAAAGCGCAAGGCATTTTTAGACCTGCTAATAGAGGCGAATGAGAACGACGATCGACCTTTGAACATCAATGAAATAAGAGAACACGTGGACACTTTTATGTTTGCGGTACTTATAACATCCTTCGTTTTATCTAACTATAGGGGGCTACGCCCTCTGTGCGCTTCGCGCGCCAACCCCCAAAATTTTATCAAACATATTTATTTCCATGAG
This sequence comes from Copidosoma aretas, assembly GCA_030522625.1. NCBI lineage: Eukaryota > Metazoa > Arthropoda > Insecta > Hymenoptera > Encyrtidae > Copidosoma > Copidosoma aretas. The sequence continues at coordinate 23,077 of JAPYYV010000903.1, forward strand.
TTTTAAAGAAATAGTCGTAATCTCCACTCAACCTAAAAATTTAAATTACTTTCTATTCATGTTTCAAAACCTCGTTTTCAAATTAAGTCACTCTTAATTGGCCAGTCCCAGCCGATCACGTAACTAATAAAAAGACTTCAGTCACGAGACAATAAATCTTTCATCATAAGATAAGATACGAAGACGTTTCTTATTTTGATAAATTTTTCAGGGCCACGATACAACGTCGATTGCGATAAACTGGGTTCTTTTCGCGTTGGGAAATGCACCTGATATTCAAGAAAAAGTGCGCAAAGAGCTGTGCGATATTTTTGGTGACAACAATGAAAGAAGTACAACTGCCGCGGATCTAACAAAACTAAAGTACCTAGATCGCGTAATCAAAGAATCTCTGAGGCTATATCCCAGCGCGTCTTACGTCTACAGGGAATTATCCGAAGACACTCTATTTGGTATGAATTTAGCCATATAAATTGTTGCTCTTAAACAATAAGATGTATATTCTATATTCACAAATAGCCTTTCCAATTATTTCAGACGATCACGAAATTCCCAAAGGCTGCACCATAGTGATCAATATAATAGACTTGCACCGAAATCCGGAAATCTGGGAAAACCCACTCAAGTTCGATCCAGATCGTTTTCTGTTGGAAAATGCAAAAGACAGACATCCTTACGCGTACATACCATTTAGTGCTGGTCCGCGAAATTGTATTGGTCAAAGATTCGCTCTTTTGGAGATGAAAATTGCGCTGGTTGCTGTATTACGCAAGTGGCGGGTCGAGAGTGTCAAAAAGCCCGAAGAAATCGAGTTTCAAATAGATCTGGTTCTTCGATCTTACGAACCCATAGAATTACGATTGATTCCGTTGGGAAGTGAATGATTGCTGTATTTTGTGTACCAATAACCATTATCGTAAGTGTGCAGTTTTCTGGGTGATTAGTTAAGCATATGAGTACCAATTGAAGATCTATAGTTAGAATAGCGCGCACAAAAACTCGATTTTGTTACCATTAAATATGAAAGTTCATGTCTAGGTATAGTACATACACATCTTCCTACTCAAAAATTTTCACATAAATTCCATGTAGATTCCCCAAAGATTCCACGTACAAATTAATTTACTTACGAATCCTATGTAGATTCCACGATAAATCTAGCTAAAAATCGTAACAAAGGTATCGTGCGGTGCCAAAAAATTACTACAAGCTTTAATCAAACGTGCTCGAAAATTTTAAGCGCGCTTTGCTTGTCCCAAAGAGCATCCGAGTGGTGAGAATTTTTACGTAGTATATCAATGGGCAGGGCAATAAGAGATAGCAAAAGTCATTAATCATCACACCCTTAGCCCTCGTCTTCCAACAAATGAACGGCGAAAAAACCTCAAGGGGCGTGAACTTATCAAAACTCGCGATGAAAACGCGCACGCGAGCGAAGTGCCTATCGAAGAAGGAAGACTCGTATTGTACCTCGTGCGCCTAGTCGCAGCACCTATACGGAGTCATTGGCGAAGGGCGGAGAATCGCCGAGTGCGTACGGATGGCGGATATGTAATTATGTGCACTTGTGGGGGGATAAATTTAACGACCGTTTCTCAAAGTGACAATCCATCGCTGTTTTGGTACGAAACAATATGCACTCGGTCGTGCAGAGTTTGTACAGATGGGTGCAGTGATTTTGTTACAATGCTTATGCATCCCACAGCTTCAAGAGATTCTCTCTGTGGTGATGAGCCTTGCGACGATGGCATGCTGATAATGGCTTGCCGCGCGTGTGTGTACATGCAGGGACATCGTTGCATGGGTGTGTACGAGTTTTTGTTTGAGTTACAGGTTCTTCGAGAGTAAAAGGCAAAAAAGGGGACAAACAAATCCTCAACAGTGCCGCGATGACGAATTCGATAACCACCTCCGAAGCAGGATGCAATCGTAGCTGACGAACGATTACCTCCCACAACCAACACCACCAAACGTATGATACCGTCCAGCCAGCCATGGGCGATACGTATAGCATTGTACACCTCGTTGCGCGTCAATGACCAATAAATCATCTTCCTTGAGGGAATCGGCCTTGGAAAAAAATCTTCAACTACTTCCTTTCCGCCATATCGCAGCTTCTTATACATCCTCGGTTCCTTCTCTTGCAAACGTACACTCTTGGTTATCCTCTGAGTACGCACGTGTGATTTGGCACGCTGCTTGGTCGGATTAAAGTGAAATCTCAACGTAGGTTTGATTCATCCCCTTCGCGAGTAAGTATACAAGTTTGTTTACCGATTAACGCTGTGTGGTGACACGCACGCCCGTTATATACGTGCGGATAAATATGTATCCGCGCATCTACGCCAGTACATATATATATACACATACGCCCACGCTCATGCGCGAATAGTGGGTAAATTCGTAGTCGAATGGCCCGAATCGCATTGTACGTGTGAATGTCTGTATACTCAGGTGCAGAGAGTTCATTGTACAGACGAGATGAGGTTTTGTCGAATCGTCATTGGTACGCTTTGTAACGGCTTGTAGATACAGTTTGGACTTTGATCAAATGTTTCCGTTGCATCAAAATCAAACGCTTTAGTTAGTTTGTTTGTTTGGCCGCGATATCGTATTACGGTAGCTAAAGTTATAAGTAAGTAAAAGTAATGATTTAATTTTCGATGAAAACTATGAGTTGACAAAAAATTAACTTTCAATTCATTTACTTTTTGCATTTTTCCGTACGAATTGCGAGAAATCTAAAATTTCGGGAAAAAAATGGTAACCTCGATGGTTTAGCTTATCCTCATCTTGAAACCCGTTCCTTTGAACTTCCAATACATACTTTACGGTACTTGTCTGGTTTTCCGATCATTAAGAACGATCGTTAAGAAGACTCGCATTGACCGCGTGCTCGACAAAAAAATAAGTATATATTCCCTCGGCCGTCTGTTTACGCTCCCCTCTTTTCCTCAATCACTCTTGCATCGCTTATCGTCACTTTCGAAGAGCGAAAAATAAGTATTATTTCTTTTTGCTTGCCATGCTTATTTTTCACCCCATGCCTGTTCAAAGTTTCGTGCTGCACACCCTTGCAGAGATTCTTTGGCTCTCATATGAGCGACGACAATTATATGCTGGCCCCATGCTGTACGGGCCATAGTGCCTCGCGAGCTTCTGACGCGAGTGTTTATGTCCGCATGAATTCTCATTTGAGTCCCCGATGATGAAGCAAGCAAATGTGAAAAAGAGAGGGATGCAAAAAGGAGCGACTGGAAGATTCTGTTCCGGAGAAGAGATGACGAGACGAGGAAGAGCCGGAAAAAAACGCTTTCCTCGAAAAAACCGGGGATCGCCGACTGTTGACACAATTCAGCGCGTTTTTCGTTCGTCGCGCAGCACTTTTGTCAAAGCAACGACCGATAATCGTCTGACAAACAATCGCATCGAATTCATCGCCAAGACTGTATCGGCGGCTTTTCCTGAAATAAATTGGATTCTTGTTCGAGTACGTGTGCGCCCATAGCTCTCCGCATCCCAATAACGTATTGTGCATTATTTGCGATGGGACGTCTGAGCGGAGGAAATGTGTGCTTCGGCGTGAAAAGAAGCAGGAGTGTATACATATGATGTAAACTGGCTGAAATGAAGCGAAGCGAAAAAAAAAAAAAAAAGAAGACGAAAGAAAGAAGGAGGGAATTCGGAGGGATCCCCGGCTTATTGGTCCTTTTGTTTGTCCTCGGAGGGGCGATTTATTCGGCGATGACGGTAAATTTTGTCCGATTTTTCTTTATCCCGATCGTTAAGCGGCTTGTTTATCGACGCGCCTCATCGTCCGACTGCTTGATTTGCCGGCCGGTCGGCGCGGCCGCTCATCATATCACAAAAGTGAGCGCGCGCTCACGTTCGGCATAAACTTCGACTCGGACTTGTTTAGTGGGCTGCAGGGGTGCGCTCCGCTGGATCATAATAATCATATTTTTCGACTCGTTCGCAAATGATTTCATAAATTTTTTGGAGAATCTCGGTAATGAGCTTGGTCCGCGCGAAAAATGAATGCCTTTGGCCTTTTTGCTCGTTGTCCGCCGCCGTTTGGCAGCCACGTCCGATAAATAATGTATTTTCCCGCACAATGGAGTGGCATTGTTGATCAGGTAAATTTTTAACTTGTATCGTTTTTGGTTGGTATACAATCTTTTTCAAAATGGTCATAGTGATGCACGAATGTTTGGCAGCATGATCCGAAAATTGTTTTAAGGGAGTTCTACACCAAATAGAATTCACATTGCAATCGAGCTAAAATTTTAGGTACGGATAAAAAATAGCCTAAAAATGACCCAGTTCACAGTTTTGCTGGCTTGGATTACTTATAACTGCTTGATTAACATTGCAATTTAAACGAAAAAATTATCGACAGTAATAAATTTCTAACGATTGTTTATCAATTTCAAAAGACGACTCATCAAACAGTCGCATGCACAGCATATGCACAGCACGTACTATAGCGAGGGATAGAACTCCCTTAATTCATACCCGGATTTAAGTGTATTGTTACGATTGAGTACTGTAACATTAGAACCATCCAACTTCTGGAACGGAGTCGGAGCTGTTTATCATCGCGATTGATTCAATTGTTTTTTTAAATCGATTTAGTAACTCTGTTCGTAATATATATATATATAATGAGTTATACGATTTTTTCTCTTTAAATCACATTCGATTCGAATATTGACGGTTATTAAACATATATACGTGTTAAAGCTAATATTCCAAAGACAGCTGAAACGTTGTGCTCAAGAATGAAAAATACTGATAAAGTGACCAACAACTAGTAAGCTTATTTCAATTCTTTCAATACAATCAGCATCAACCCAGTAACTACAAGATTTTTATATTTTAATTTAGGTTTTAATTGGAAAACATTTTGTACAGCTTATTGCTTTATCTAATTATAAACAGATTCAGCATATCGATTTAAACCAGAGTAAAATCATCGATTACAACTATATTTGGTAATGCAGAAAATATATGGAAAATACTTGCGAATCGATCATGATTGTTTTCGACTCGATGTAACATTGAAATCTGACTTTTTTCCATCCTAAAAGTAATCGATACCATTTCATAACGAATAAAAAGTTTACATCGGGACTCGTTCCTCGCGACTCATGAATATATCGGTGGAAGCAATCTATTCGCAATCCAATTGTTTCGAATACATCGAATCCATCGATACGTCCATCCACATAGTATCTGCACACCCAACGCGTATGAAAACCGAGCGCCCATGCACAGAGCTCATACTTGGGCACATAAAGATATCTCGTCCACCCGACGCGTCCATAAAGGCTAACGCCGGTCTAGACTTTTATGGCAACCGGTCGCCCACACCCTGCTCGTCGTCTCTTGCCCGTGTCGACAGACGGACGGCCAGAGAGCCCATCCACACATGCGCGCACCGATACCGCCGATGATGAGCGAAGGAGACGCGCCCGTTTATATTTATCCCCCCCCCCCCCGGTCCTATTTTCCCCGCGATTGTAAATCCAGCGTTTTATTCGGGCCCCACTATTGTATCAAGCTCCACGGTGCGGACGCCCGCGCTCGCGCTGTCACTCGCTCGTTTGCTCCCACATTATCTGTGTTTCTTCCTAATGGGGTTTGGGCAAATATACGCATGTTGACACAACTTTTTCAACGATACTGAAGTCCCACCTGATAATATAGAACGTCATTCTTTATGCAATTTCTTATCCGTAAAACCATGATATGTAATTACATAAATATGGCACTACGTATGGTATTACATGTGGCAATTAATACACAAAGGGTTTTGGATTGGTAATGCCATGTGGAAAAACATATGGAATTACAAGTCGAAATTAACCGTCCATTTTCCATCCAGGGGGGTCCCAAAGATCCCTCAGGCGTTGCTTCGCAAGCGCCCTCGGGCCCAGGGACCGCCCTGGAGAGATGCACATTTGTGACGAAAACTACTATTACGGACCTTTTTGACCTATTTTCACATAGATTCCATGAAAATTTGCTTTCCAAAAATATGCTCAGCTCTATCTGCTATTTTTCTTTTAATTGTCCCGTCGGAAAAGTGGACGGAAGATTTTTTTT
>JAPYYV010000904.1:0-31190 GCA_030522625.1 Copidosoma aretas
GTAATTGTGTAACTGTCCGTCTGTTTTGGTGTCAGTGCGTGTACGTTTTTGAGTTTCAGGCGTTTTTGGTTCACAATGGTTTGATGATTCGAGATGACTGTGAACATCTTTCAAGTTTTCCACAGATATTTCGTTTTGAAATTTATGTAACGTTTGGAAAATAGTACTCTTTTGATTCCACTCCTCCCCAACAAAAAGAAATTTTTTGCAAGGATTCATTGATAATCGACTGTTTACTAATAGTTATCAATATCTGTGCTTAAGAAAATAATTTAAAGAGGAAAGAATACTCTACTGACATGCTTCTACTTCAAATTCAGTTTCGGGCCAGCTGTTGTTTACATGTTCAATGTACAGTTCCAAAACAGAATCCAGCACCCAAACACGTTGATGGTTGCCACTTTAGGAATAAGTGTGACTCATGCAGTTTTCCACTGCAATTTACTACTACAATTTAATTAAATTTAAAAATAGCAATTATGTTCTTCGCTTTTAGTTTTTGCGTATTTGGAGCCTTATTTTAGGTGCATTATACATATGAAGAATCGTTCTAAAATAGGATCTCATCCAGTACTTCTCTCTGCTGATTACTTCATCAAGAAAAATTCATCCAACTCATGATTAAACAATAAATTTGAACAATTAAATAAATTTATGCGAAAAAATCAAGATTTATTCAAGGGGGGTGGAAAATAAAAGTATACCAAAAAACTATAATGTCTTTTGAAAGAAGAGGGAGAAGATGAAGTACAAAACATTTCATTCACAAATCGTATCGATCCATATTAGATTACTACTGACTTTTTTTTCATATTCATCCACAGTCATGGGAAATTTAACATCCGTATCATACCTTAAACTATCATACCCATAAGTAAAAACAAAACCAGCCGACTTTCAAAACACCCAGCAGCGACCCATTAATTTCCAAATTCCCAAATCGAACCCAGCTGATACCAATAATTCCGGATTTCTGAATTCTTTCTCATATCTGTGTACCCCCAGAGCCAAGCAATTTCATGCACCAATCGCATTACAACAGCAGCAGCAGCAGCAGCAGCGGCGGCGGCTCATCACAAACAAGAACAACAACAGCCGACTTTCGCACTCGAAATCGCGCCCCGGCAATAAATCGGCACCGTACCGCGAAACAACAGGGCAAACCAAGGGACAGACGAATAGGGCCTCGCTGAATGACAATGTCGCCTGGCATGCGCTAGGCGCAACTGCCATTCCCGCGAGCCAGTGCGCAAGCGAGAGGGGGGTGGGGCAGTCTTTTACCGCGGGCGCGCAAAACGCGCGCATCGTTCGGACCTCGCGCTGCTCGCTCGCGGGGCGTTATGGCGTGACGTGGATTATTCAACTAATATGATTTACGGCGTATTACAGCTGCGCGCGACCACCCCCCCCCCCCGGCCCTCACAATGCGGACATAATGTGAGGGCCGCGTAATTTATTAATTTTACTAATGGCCCCTGCCCATTATTATTGATTCCGGCGGCCTCTCTTTCTGTTTCGCTCTACGCCCCCCCCCCCCCTCGCACCCGCGCGGCTGATTTATCCCAGTCGTTATCGGCCCCGCTTAAATCACGCGTAACGCCGCCACCCCCCGGCGCCCTCTTCCTCCGGAGCGCCATATCTCTTTTGCCACCTCGCGCTCCTTCGCCCGCTCCTCCTTTTTTCCCCCCTCCCGCCCCCCACTCTTGGGCGACTTCCGAACTGCGACGAATGTGGTCGAGAGCGCGCGCGCGCGCGAGAGAGTTGGCTTCATTCATTAGTCAGGCCTGCGTGCGCTCGCGGCGCGCGAATGATTAATCCCGGATAAAGTTTCGCGCGGGCGATTATGCGCGCGCCGGGGCTGGCGCGCGAGAACCCGCTCGTAGATCATCGATTCGCGCGCCTCGCTGCCCTCGCGGGGGCGGAGATGAGAGCGCGGCCGTTTATGATTGCTCTGTTTAGTTTTTTTTTTTTTCCGTTTGATGCGCGTTTTGTGAATTTTTTGAGCTGCGACTAATCGAGGGTTTTGCAGCGTAATGGTAGATGCTAAGGGCTCTATCAAAGTGAATGGTGAATTGAAACTTTATCTCGAATATCCCTATGAAACAGCGGTCATGGGCATGCGCGGACTATAAATTTTCGGAAGGAATTTTTGCTTTTGCAATAAGTGTTGACTTTGGCGATGCCCCTGTTTATCACGCGTAAATTATCGTTGAAATTGAATTCAACAGTATTGAGGCGTTGTGGATCACCATGTCTGGCCCTTGAATTAGTTTGACGTTGAAAGAATATATTTTTTCAATTATCAATAATACTAAATACGTGCATAGATTAATGTAGCAGATATAGTTAGTTAATAAATGTACTTAAGAAAAACTAGATATTAGTTTTATGATGATACAAAAGAAGGTGTACAAATAATATTCGCTGAAATGACTTTGTAATAAAAAATGTACTTAGAAAGACTAAAAATTTAATGATAAACGCATTATTTGCATGAAACAGTAAATGATAATTATGCAGTTCGATGAAATAATACGAAATTAATTACGCAGTATAACAAATTTGAGCAAAAATAAGGTTACAATTTTGAGACTAAGACAGATGAACCTGTGAAATAAATAGTATTGTGCTTATGTTTGATGCTCGAAGCCAAATCTATTTTCTCGGTTCTTGGTATTGATTTGTCGAGTGAATCTTGAAATTCATTAATCATGGATGGATCAAAAGTGAAAAAGCTAAATCTGTTTAACAAAAAGTTATAGTAGACAAGGAAAGATCGACGGTAGGTTTCACTGCTGAATTTGAAGGTAAGTAGCGTACAGAGAGGTAATCTAGCGGATTTTTTGAGAATATTAGAGTTGGCGAGCCTCGCAACAATACAGATGGAGCCTGATGAGGTTGAACGTTAAGTTCAACGAAACGTTGCTCAAAAAGAAAATCCAACATCTTGGAGTTTTTACATCTCTACTCCATTACCAGCTCCCGACTGATCGTGTGCTTACGCACTAATACAAGCAGATAATCCTGCCACCCTTCGATAGACAGCCATCCAAGTGCTAAACGGTAGGAGGTAACTCGAGCAAATATAGGTATATTGCCTTGAATAAAACGTATGGATGCGTTAAACGCGGTGTGTACTTTCTCCTTTGTTTTACTGTCTACAGAATGGTAGGCCACTGACATGTAATCGAACAGGGGTATGACTAAGCTATGAATAAGATTTTTTTCAAGATTATCTGAAAGTGTATGTTAGAAGAACTTAAGTGAATAGAGTGATCTGAATATTCGGCTGGAGACATAATGTGCGTGACGATCATAGAGTAAGTGTAAGCCATAATTCCAGAGTTTTAGTCTCAAACTGTTTCAAAGACATATTTAATTACTTCTCCATAAAGTGTGAGATTGGGTGTATTGGACCAATCTACTTTCATTAGGAACTGGGAGCTTCCCAGTATCATTGCTTTGGTCTTGCGGCTACTACTTGTCAGATTGTTTATGTGAGACTATTTGACTGTTGAATCGATATCTTTGTTAACCTTGTGTATTGCTGCCCGTAAATCGTCAATATGACTGTAATAACATGTTTGGAGTTCATCAACATACAGCTTAAATTTGCAATATTGCGGGACGTTAGGTAGGTCGTTCATAAAAATCAGAAGAAGAAGTGGTCCGATAATACTGCCTTGTGGAACTCCCGATGTGTGATTTTGCCAGTTGAATACAGCTGTATCGTCTTTTGAAATCACATGCTTCCGACCGCTTCAGTAACCATAGAACCAAGATATTGTAAGGTCATCGCAGTTGAACTGGCGTAATTTTTTTCAGCCCGTAGGAGACAGTGTCAAAGGCCCTTTGGTAATTAAATAACACTAGTGTTGTCAGCCTGTTGGTGTTTACGGCAAAACGAATCTCGTCAAGGATGTTGATCATGTCATATGGCGTACTTTGCCCCTTTCGGAAATCTGCCTGGTGTTCATTTGTGATTAGATTATTTTTCAAGTAGTAACTTAGTTGTGAGTGGACTAGGCGTTGGATCATTTTTGAAAGTTCCGGTAATTTCGCAATAGGCCTGATTTCAGATGGTAGGTATTTAAATTTTAGCTAGGGGTCTCATTAAAGCTGTTTTCCAAAGTGATGGAAAAGTGGCTAACTCGAGTGATCTATTTATGAGCACGTTTACTGGTTCTATAATTGAATCTATCGTAGGTGGTGGTTTTGTTGTGGATCGGGAGATCTAACGTACAAGTGCATTAATAGAAATGATGTTTGTATTTAAGTCACGCTCATTAACAATGAATGAATGTGGATTTGAATGAAAGCAAGTATACCCAATCAGTATAACAGTGAATGAAGTATTCGCTAGCAAGTGTCGGAAATTATAAAAAATCATAGTTATGAAAACAAATATGTATTCATTAACTGTTGATGAATATTTATTTACGTATATCGCAAGAATGCCATCTCTGAGCTCACAGCGGCAAGATAAAAAAACCCTTAGGGGAAGAGATCCGCGTGCGGTCAGACAGTCCCAATATGGTTCGTCTGTTTGTATCCTCCGCAGTGTTTGTGCGTGTATATCTATCTGGCTGTACTTTCTTTCACTTTCTCTCTTTTCTCCGTGGCCCAGCGAGGGAGGAGTTCGTGATATTATTGTCCAAAATACCAGGCCGGTGGTGTGTGCGTCTTGTCGCAATAACATTTTTATTAAATAATAAACATGTATCCGAGGAGGGAGAAAGGACAGCCGAGGAGTGGAAGAAGACACATACATACCAGACTGTAACAGGTGCACAGTTGTGTGCTAGGCTGCGACGATTTGTTCTTTCGGTCTCCCCCGTTCGTTATTACTTTCGGACTGTACTATCTGGCTAGGTGGCGGCTTTGATATCTCTTTTTCGGATACGCGCACTACGGATGTGATATGGATGCCCGGCGCAGCAGTTTTACGGCTACATTTGCCGGATATTGCTTGCTGTTAAGTAATTATTTTTTCAGGCTATTTATATAGAAATCGATGAGATAGTTCTGGGATGTTGATAGAAGTATTTACTCGATCATACTGGGAATTTCGTTTGTCAACTTGATATGCTAACTTATGGAGTTTATGCGAGCACAAAATATGACTTTATGCTTTATGAAATTTGCTAGTTTGAATAAATAAAAAACAATTAATTTACCAATTACAAAAGTTCCAATTTTACTATTGCAAACTAGTGAATAATCATTTACTCGCTTTGTGAATAGGTTAATCCTATTGTTTTAATTCGTTCAAGAATCAAGGAGTTCCGTCATTTTTACTCTTAGTGCAATGGGACCATTTTTACCGATAAAATTGTAGGATTTTCAGTTATTCAGATAGAGAGACTACATACATGATACACAATTTTTCTCTTCCACTAGCCTATCATTTCAATTATAATCAAATTACTAATTATTATGTTTTAACATGTCATCTCATCTCTTATCGTAGCAAACCTCTACCATGATATGACTACACTAACTACTATTAGAAACGGTCCAACTTACCAATCATTGGTTTTATGCATCCGTATGTTTCATGTCCATCAGACACTATAGTTTGTTTATGGTTTATCGGGTTTAGGCAATAATTTGGTCCTTATTATGATTTATTATGTTTAATATAGTCCAATTTTCATCGTCTGCTTTTAGTTAAGTTTCATGTAATAATATATAGATTAATAAGGATTCGTTCACCAAAAAAAAAATAGTATTTATCTTATCGTAGCAGAATTAGGGTCTTGGATCCAGTCTGGAGAACTAAAAGACTTTGCTCGCGTTGATATCCAGTTATTGTAGAATAAGATGCATACTTTACACTGAATTACTTTGTCCTTGAAGTAAGGAGTTGAGTTACATCCGAAACAATAAGGTAGGATCAGGCTTCTGCTCTAATTGGTGTTGTTAGTACAAGGGCGAATTCCTCTGAGTTCTTTTGGAACATACCCCATCTCTGAAGTCCACATGGACACATCCACGTGCAATCTACGTGAAATTGGCTACATAAATATTAGGAATTCACAAAGTACGATTTTGATACAATTAATAACTGGCGAAGTTACATCATCCGTGTTATAAAATAAAAAAATAATAATAAACATTTCTGATGTAAAATATCTTCTTTTCAGTTTTATTCTTGATACTTAACATAACTGCATGCATCTATAATTATTACATTTTCCTACATTGAGCACTTTTGCAATCCTGGTACACCCTCGGTAGAAAAAATAGGATTCACCACTTATGTGCATCCGACTATGACGGTCCCAACGGTCGCCCAACAGGAATTGCCCTGGAGAGATGTACATTTGTGACAAAAACTACTATTTCACTTGGGAATCATATTTATAAAGATATATACAACAGCCACATATAATGCAAGCACGAAGTACAAAAAGCCATTTTATTTATTAAATCCTTATGTCTCATGAGCATATGGATGTCTTGAATACTTTTCAATGGCCATTATTTATAATTATATAAATATTTGTTTCATAGATATCGATGCAATTGAACATTGATGGCATGTGAGTAAGAGATATTATTTTTTTTTCCACGTTAATTTCACGTAAAATGATCCACGTGGAAAGGACCTGGAATCCACGTGGACCATTGCACGTCAAGCTCGGCAACGGGGTAGGACACACCGATCTGGAAGCTTTAGAGCCAAGCCAGATCATAGTCATGGCGTGGATCACATTGGGTCAGAACCTGGCCTATCGTGGCAAATACAACATTGCTCTAGGGTATTCCTGTTGTTTAGGGGATCTGGATACTCAAATTATTAACTTATCCAAATAATTAAAATAGGTTTTCTTAATTACTAGAATTTTAAATTCGAAGGAGAGTTTGGTCTTCGGTTCAAACATTAGTTCACGCTGTGTGAAACCATGGGCTGAGTATACCAAAGTATTTTGGGAAAACACAGGAGCATGGAAAATTTAATCCATGGGTCCTTATTAGTTTTGTACTTTTAAAGACATTGTGATTTATGTCTTGCTCATGTTTTTGCTGGCACTTTTAGTTGTTAATGCCAAGTACTTTACTCTTACCTGATGATGCGTACATGTGCACTCCACGGCTGCTGCGACGCAAGTCCACAACGAAACAGTTAGGAGAGAAAATATTTAGTGAAAACTGTAAAAAGTGAGTCGTGTAAAGTGTAAATAAGAGGTGAAACGTCTGAGTAAAGTTGAGGTTAGGGAGCCGAGCCACGAGAATAGCAAAAATGCCACCAAAGACCAGAAGCACAGTCGCCACAATTGACACAAACAACACCAAGCTAGAGCAGTGTGGTATTACAGTAAGTAAGGAAGATTATAAAAAAAGTGATAGAAGCACAGATTAGAGCAGTTGAAGATGAGATGGATAAGAAGATACGAGATCGAGGTTCAAGAAGAATCCACTAAACAAGTAAACAAGCTGAAAGAAGAACTGATTGATTTACTGTCTGAAGAGCGTGAAAATTGCAAAGTTAAATTAAAAGAAGTAAATGCTGTTATCCAAGATAACATTAAAAGAAGAATGGAGAGATTAGATAGGCAGGTCAGTTACCAAGAGTGGCCCAAAGAAAAAGAGGAAACAGAGAAGAGAAAGAATAAAATGGTGATTAAGGGTGAGCCGTTTAGTGAAATTAATGTGAAAGAGAAAGTATTAGACTATCTGAAGAAAAATCTTAAAGTGCACACAAAAGTTGTTTCAGCAAGAGTGGCCGATGCAATGGAAAATCGAAGTGGCAAGGTGGTTGTTGTAAAACTGCTTCAAGAAGCAAACAAAGAGGTAATAAAAAACAAGAGGACACTCAAAAGAGGAACTTTTTGTAGAAAACGACATGACTTGGCAGGAGAGAGAAATTCAAAGAGAGGCAGTCTACTGGGCCAAGACATGGCGGGAAAAAGGTACAACTACAAAAATTAGATACAAAAGAGGCTACGTAGAAGGTCGCTGCTGGAAGTAGAACTATAGGCAAAGCGAGTTTACATCACCTGATCCAGTGGACAAGGATGCAAGTATTAAATGTACAGATGAAGAAAAGACTAGTGAAAGTGAAAATGAAGGGGAACCCAAAGTTGATGAAGAAGAGTCCTACATAACTAAGTGCAAAGGGGAATGAAATCGAGGTGGCGTAAGTCTGATGAGGTAAGGTGAAACAGTGTTTAACAGGGAACCATAGGAGTTTATTAGTTTTAAGAGTGCTTTAATATTGAGAAAAGAAGATGAGCAGTTAACTAAAGACTTTGAGGATTAATGTTATTATGATATACTATTATAGTTTAAGGTAAAGTGCAGTAATTGATGAATATAATTGTAATGCGCAGTTAATGTAAAAATCTGTATATGTAAGAAATTTAAATGAGTTTAATTATACAAATGTTGAAAGACGGAAGTCCCTGTAAAAACCCGGAAAGGGTTAAAACAGTAAATAAATAATAATTTTAAAGACATCGATGAAAATAATGATGGTTTGATATTTTTAAGAATCTATTGTTTGACATCTAATGACGATGGTGCGAAACAGTTAATTAACAATCACGTTTAAGTATTTTTCAAATCATATTGTAATGATTCTAGCAAATATAACGAGCAAGGGGCCTACAACGTATATCATAGGCACCACATTTTTCAGGACTTCACATGTAACACTCTATGATATAAAATTAGTTAAAGCAGCATACGTGTTGTAGGTGTGGTTTGAGAAATTTTCTATCAGATAATGTAGTAAAGTGACAGTTGGTACCAACCCCCTTTCACCACTATCAACGGCTTGCACATAGCAAATAGGGAAACTGTTAGGCGGATTATATTCTCTAATAGTATCAGTTCTGATCACTTTTCTACTTACTTGTGTCTGAACTTCATCTGGAAGGCAGAGATGTCAAGTTGGCTCCCATGGGTAAAGAAAGTTTCGAGATGGTTCCCAGATCATTAAAATATATCAAAAAACTGTACATGGGATCTCAATAGGATCTCAAAATTGACTTATTTAATGAAAATGATTATTTTCTCCGTCACACTTGATCCAAACTTCAGACTGGCAGTACAAGTAACTTAACATACTGGTGTGTTTAAAAAAATTTTAAAAATCCTTTATTGAACGTCTAATGTTTAAATAAATACAATTCTTTAGAGAATAACAATATTCATGGTGTCAAATTTTTTTTTTAATAGAATTGCATCTTCGTATGGTGCAGAAAGACTATTTCGTAAATTTGCCGTTGCTCGTCGCTAACAATTTTCTTCAATTCTCAAATTTTTTCCCCAATACTGGAAAGTTCAGGTGTTTTTATCTTGCAGTAAGTGTCAGAGATATAGTCTTAAAAACGTTTATCTCATATTTATAATAATTTTTATCAAGCAAAAAATGTAGATCAAAGTAACATTTTCGAATATCACATATTTAAAAATCTTGCTTGTCGTACACTCAATACATAAGCCCACTTCTTGAATTTTTTTGCACGAACTTTGGCCCAAGTAATATCGACTTCTGTTGTTGATCTAATAGAATGATCGATAGAGTAAACTGACAATTCAGAATCGACAAAATTGTGCAACGTTTTAATTCTATACTTATTCTTTTACATTTAAATATTAAAAATGAAAAGGCTATTTTTAAGAGGTAATATTGGAAGGAAATGCACTTTAACTTTACTTTAGATCGGAAGCGATTAACACGTATTATGACCCTTAGAATGTAGAACAGCCATAAATGCAGCGGAGTCAAAGTAATTTAAATCGTAGCACACTTGATTTGCAACTATTTGTTATGGACATCGATTAGAATTGATGGGTGACTAGTTTATGAAGACCGGCTCACTAGGGGTTATCACACAATCAATAAATTTACAATATAAATCAAGGAAACTACCATTCAAGCTAGAAATGAAAAAATGCAGGGTCAATCAGTTCAAAGAATCGCTGGATCTAAGTACCGGATGGCAATTCAATGAGCAGGTTCCGTCAGGCCAGTACCTACAAGTAAGCTGTGGCTTCTGTGGGCTGAGTAGGAGAAATCATGGTATGGAGCAGGCGACTGTTGACTTTGAACCTGTAAGAGGGCGCCAAGGAGGAGAGACTCCAGCCGATTGGAGACTTTCAAACATCGATACAAACAGGTATGATGTATACATCAATGTAAACCGAGGGCTCTCCTGACTAAGTCGCCATCCCCAATTCTCCATACCTTATATTCTGCTACAAAGGATCAAATAAAAAAAAACTTGTGGATACAAAAACATCCCTCGTTATTTCTGTTTGAACAGTTAATTTATTGAAATCATTCGTGATTGTTAGTTCAATCACATAATTTTGATGTTATATACATATTTATATAAATGTCGAGTAAACAAAAATTTTGGGATTACATCTTTACTTTTTGTTTTGGGACTTAAAATGCTCGCGTGAGTGCTTTACGTAGGAATCAACATCGGGACAAGTTTTTTTACATATGTAACACTTATGGGCCATTCCATTTTTTAGACCGGAATTCTGCATGCTGTGATTGTCCATATTCATAAGAAATAAGCAGTAAAAGTTATCAATTAGCTGTACTTATATGGAACTTTGGTTGATGTAATTTTCGTTGTTGATTTTCAAAGTGCAATAATGGTGCTGTGTTTTGGAACTACACAATTAGTTATTATTCTGTTGACAAAAATATCGAAAAATTTAGATTATTTTACATGATTATAAGTACATGATTATAATATTTGAGCAAAGATTGACTTGATTTTAAATTGTTTTGATAACAGTACTATACGAAATAGCATTTTCCTATCAGTTATGCTTGACCTCAGTTTCCCCAAAAAAGTAATTTATATTTAACTCGTTTGTATTAAAATTTTTGACAATAATATTCAGTACGATTCACGTATGATATAAAGTTTTTTTTTTACAATTGAAATTTATTTAAAATCGTGATTTTTTAAAAAAAAAGATCATAATTGTATTTTAGACACGTAAGTTTAATATTTATCTTTGGCGAACTAGTACACGCTAACTAACCATGACAAAGATCACCTACATTCATGAATATTTCAAGCCAGCTTTAACGATGTGTATAGGAGCATTATGATTATCTATCAGTGATATTCATAAATATCGGTCGGAGATGTCGAGTTCGCTCCCATGAATCAGGAAAGTGTCGAGTTGGCTCCCAAATCATCAAAATGTATGGTCGAATTGGCTTCCGTCCATAAAAAAGTGTGATTTTGAGCTAACAGGCAAAAAAGTGTAATAATGCTGTTAATAAACATTTGTTGGAACGTTTTCGTATAAACATTACATTAGTACAATACAATACTCTTGGGAGCCGATAAACTTTAAGAAGGCTCAACACCCAAATCAAATTACTGCTTTTTCCTAAAAAATTTTTAAAGACTGTAAATAATGATATCATTAATCCACCTGCAAATTTTTAGGTACGGTCGCCAGTCAAAGTATTGTTAAAAAGCTGTTGAAAGTTTAATTATTTGTAGGTTATGCCCAGCCTTTTATGAAAACCACTGAATTTTCATCAGAAATTGCATTATTTGAACTGTAAAAACACCGTTTTTCTGTACAAAAAAAATTGAAGATAGAGTTATCCATGCTCTGTCGATTAGTCATGAAAAAACTATAGGTTGCCTGACAGTGAAAAAAAAAATTTAATGTTAAATATCAATACTGTCCATCAAATTATCATCATAGAAACACGCGACAAATTGAAATGAGTTACAAATCTGTTTCAGATATTTACTTTTACAATTTAGTACTGATTAGGCCCAAATTGCAATAAAATATTTGACGAGAGGTGAAATAAATAGTGCGGGCAATGTATACAGATGTACAACGTGCATCACTATACGTATATGACGTGTTGACTATATATTTTGGGTATCGAGCCTCCTTAAATTGAAGATATTGAGACGTAGTGAATGTGTTATCATGATACATCTCATTACAGTCATTCGATGTCAAACCAATGGCTTGGAGTTGAGTAGAACTAAAATTAAGTAATAGGCTAAAGTGTTGAGTATAAAAAGCAAGATTTCAAAATCAGCAATTTTCTTAAATATTTTTATGTTCTACGTTTTTTTGGATCGGACTGAGGTTGAGGATTTGATTAGTATCATGCCGATCGACACAAGAGTTGAAGAATTTTGTGACTACATTCTTGACAATTTATACACCAAGTACGAAGCACCTGAACCTCCCAGTATTTGGGCAAAATTTTATCTTCTCTTTCTCGAAAAACAAATTATTGCGAGTCATTTCACTTGTATTTTAACCACATGTTTTACACGCCAACTCGACCATGCGCCCGCGCCGTATCGGCCCTGGAGCCAATTCGACCGTACATCTTAATGACCCGGGAGCCAACTCGACCCTAGACATTAATGATCCTTTATCACCTGGGAGCCAACCTAACCTTCAAGTGAAAGTAAACTTTCTTCTCAAAGCCAACTCGATATAGACCATATTATTAAATAATTAATGGTATTATCAAGAACCATTATACCAAGAATGGTATTAAACGTGATTTTTTCAAACTCATAGAGTACTCTATTTTAGATTACATTTTTATTTTCCCTGGTAGAATCGTTACTACAATAACTGGCTAGAAACTCGTTTACACGTTAATCTTATGTATGCACTTACACTTTAACGAGTTTCTAGCCAGTTTTTGTAGTAACTTTCTACCAGGGAATTGTTTTAATTGAAATCGTCAAATACTTTTGGATCTGTCAGACTTTTTCAATAAAGGATCTTAGGTCCATTGATATTTGACAAATTGTTCAATTGAATATATTTAAATGACTATAAACTTTAGGATTGGAACTAAATTTATTACACTTACCAAGACAACAAGTCATTTAGGGTATTTTTAAGACATTGGTGGTTTTATATTTTTATTTTGTCTCTTAAAAGTTCTCCAAACGTGATCTTCGGACGTTATTTTAAAATAATTTATTAAGTGATTTTTCGATATTTAATACAGAAAATTCCCGCAACTCCGAAGAAGAGTGTTTCTTGTATTAAAAAATTTTTTTTTAATTTTGTGTTTGTCAACCATGAAAAAAAATTGTAACAAATTTTAATCTTTCTAAATTTGCATAAGACACATATTTTTCAAAACTTGTTTGATTAACTCTTTGTACGATTTCATGATGCAAACTTGGCAAAAATGTATTAATTACGTATGATTTCGTACTAACTCGAACAATAGTTTCTCTCTACTTCTCTTACACACTGTACTAGTAATATTTTGATTAAAAAGAGAACACTTACTTTCTATGTGTAAGTTTCTATCTGAAGATTTAACGGTCGTTATCTACTCCAAATTTTTTTATAAAATTCTCTTTCTCATTTAATTTTTACACTTTCAACTGTTGATTAAACAATGAACGTCGTATTGTATCTTGACACTTACGTGTGACTTGAACTGAATAACTATACTTATGAAAGTCTAGTATGTTAACAGTCCATCACAAGAAAGTTCGTGCTGATAAAACACTAATGGATATCTAAGTCATGCATCTAAAGATAGATAAAGTTTCATTAAGGTATAATGAACATACCGGCTTGATATCTATAATCCTCTACGTAAAATTTAGAAACAAATTTCTGACAATATAAAAGAAATAAGTTGCCTTTAGTTTATTGAAAATGATACTCTTATACCTTATATGTGTAAACTCAGTGGCCGCGGAACTAGGGGGGCCAAGGGGGCTTGAGCCCCCCTTGATCAAAATCTGGGGGGCGCAGCCCTCCCAGTAAGAGCAGCAGGAATTAGTAGAAAAGAAGTGTTTGATGTAGAAAGAGAGATAAATTGAACACGAACTTTCTAACTTATATTCGGATAAAAACATTAAATTACCACATAACCTAAATCCAAAACCCAGTAACCCGGGAGACAGCTAGTTAATAATATTTTGATTATTGATTGTTGATTAAATATATAATATTAACATACAAGAAATAATATTAACTAATTCTGAGAAGTCGGGATCAGAACATGTGGATTTAAATGCAAAAACTAAATTTCGAAAAAATAATTACGAAGTTCTTGATCTTTTTATGGCTGAACTACAGTGCCGTTTTTGTAATAAAGGAATTACCCGTTTAATTAAATTAGAAAAAATTTTAATTCAATCTGCAAAGGGTACTATTTTTAGTACCAGTGGATCACATGATTTATTAGGAATAAACATCACGGACTTTATTGTAGATAGTTTACAAACCTGACTTACATTTTTACCAGGAGTTATGAAAAACAAACTCTTATTAAAAACTTCTGCCACTGCTTCGAGTATTCCATCTTCAAAAATAGTAAATTAAAAAATACTGATGAAGAAACCATTTCGTCTGTATTTGATCCGGCTCAGTTAGATGTTACTGTGCAAAAAATTGTGAATCTAATGAAGGAAGGATCAGGAACTGCATGTAATGCTAAGTGAATTAATAAAATAAATAGCGCTGATTTGAACTGTTCCTGCAATATCGGCATGTACCAAACGATCTTTTAGTGCTTTAAGACGAATAGTAACTGATACTTGATTCGGTTAAGCCCTGAATTAGAAAGTTGATGAGCAATCTGGCTTTTTCGATATTATACGTATTTGATTACGCTGATTACGGGAAAAATTATAGAAAATTGGTTTAATTACAGGTTAAATGTGTTAATCGCGTCTAAAGTTCATTTCGCTCATATCTCGATATCCCAGTAACAGAAGCAGATATGATGAAAATAAAAATACTAGCGTGCAGGGCGGAAACTTTCCTATCGATTTTGTCTCTTACTTATCTTATGAGACGGGCAAAACTTAGATAAAAAAATATTTGCCGTAAAAGTAAGTGCAAAAAATGCTTTATTAACTTTTTTCTCTACATTTTACCTGTATCAGAGGATAAGTAAGAGACTAAATCGGTAGAAAATTTTCCACCCTGCAGGTTAGTATATTCATTTTCATAGTAGCTGCTTCGGTTAACGAGATATGAGCGAAATAAACTTCAGACACGATTCACACATTCACCCTGCAACTTAAAAATTTTGTTATAATTTTTGCCGTAATCCGTGTAATCAAATACGTACAATATCAAAAAAGACACATTGATATCAAATTTATAATTCAGGGCTTCACCGAGTTGACTATGACTTATGTAATTCAATAGCTCAAAACCTAATAATAAATTTTACTATTATATGTGTGCACACACAGTTAAAAATTTTGTATAGTTTTCTTCTTTACACATATTATTTGTAAAAATTACACAAAATTTGTGTTTTTTTGTACATAAAAAAGTTGTACTTTTTACACAAAGTTTGAGCATAAGATATGAGTACAATGGCTAAATAACACAAGATTTGTGTAACACGAGATTCATATAAAATATAATTTACACAATACATGTGCAATCTTTTTAATTTCAAACAGAGTTTTTCTAAATTTTGAAAATTCTATTTCTCACACCGAAATATCCCGTTTTCGACTCATGCCTACATTATTCACTCAATTTACTGACTTTTCTGTGTATACATTATTATTATTGTGTTACTTGTATTAATTATAACATTATATAGTTACAATATATACGTATATGTTATAAAAAATTATTCTAATTAAGTTTCAAGTGTAAGATAAGTCTACTCACGAAACATAATCTCCTTTTTTTTTACTCTGCTTTTGATCACTTACTGCTCAGTATGAAATATG
The DNA here is from genome assembly GCA_030522625.1 of Copidosoma aretas. Lineage (NCBI taxonomy): Eukaryota > Metazoa > Arthropoda > Insecta > Hymenoptera > Encyrtidae > Copidosoma > Copidosoma aretas. Next base: position 15,711 of record JAPYYV010000904.1, read on the forward strand.
TGTTCAATCGACGAATGACTAGATCACACTGTGAGCTTAAACAGCTGAGTGAGTCAGTGGTCAGTAACCTACCCGAGGTGCGTACTCTATACTACGCAATGAGCTGCGTAGGTCACCTGATGATTTGTCAACAGTGTGATCTAGTAATTCGCCAAGGGAACACGTATTATACTGAGCAGTGAGCGATCAACAACGGAGTAAGGAATAAGGAGATTATGTTTCGTGAGTAAACTTATCCTACACTTGACACTTAAATAGAGTAGTTTTTGATAACGTATACGCATATAATATGATAAAGTAGTAGGTTATATAATAATAATGTCTTCATATTCAGTGCTTTTATCATATAATACACACATAAATACACAGTTAAAGCTTTTTTTCTATTTTACTCTTATTATTGGTAGGAATTTCATAAAATAGTTGTACTTTGTACACATAGTTTATGTACAAGATATGAGTACAATGGGCTAAATAACAGAAGATATGTTTACCGTTAACACGAAATTCGTGTAAAATATATTTTACACAAAACTTGTGTACTTAGTTTGTTCAATTTCAAACATAATTTTTCTGTTTATAATTGAACATATTTTTCATAGTATAGATTAAAAGCTGAAAACTTAGATATGGGTCTACTAATAACATAATTTATACACCGAATAACTGAGCGCACTCGAGTGCTCCTTTTACTGAATAATGTAAAATGTTCAATTACATGTTTTTTAGACTGATGTATTGCATTTATTAATTTTACAATCATTTATTTTGAACAATGTTGTGTATATACATATAGGGTACTTAGCCCCCCAAAACAAAAAATAGTTCCGTGGCCAGTGTGTAAGCTTCTATATTTATTACGGAAGTCAAAAGTGTGGTTATAGTATTGCATTTACTTTTTGTGATTATACATTATGTCACAAGGGATAGAAGAACATTATATTACTAATCTGAAAAATAGATAAATGTTCTAAAAAACAATCATTCTTATTCCAATTAACTAAAAATGAGAAAAAAAATAACTACTTCAGTTAATAATACGTAACTAAATTAGTATGAGGGGATAAAAAAAAAAAAAATTTCTGAAACGTTTTTCTGTTCTCACAAAAAATAATATAAAAATTCCAATTAAAGTTAGGCTTGTTAAAATGAGAAGCGTAATTTAATTTTTGTTACTCACACGTTCGAAAACTTTATCAAGTAAGGATAACAATGAACTTTTCCAGTACTAATCAGGATAATGAGTTACTGCAGCATAAATAACTGTCTCTAGCCTAGTGGCATCAGATTTCCTCAACTTATATCTTACAGTTATGTTTTCTGATCTTCTTATGTTGGAATTATTATTTTTACAAATTTAAAATATCATGATGGCGTATTTTAGTAGTGCCAAGAAACTTGTCTCTTTAATTTCTCTTTAAGAGAAAAAGTTCCCTCTTCTACTGAAAACGAGGAAAATGGAAGACCACATCGAATGCTAAAGAAAAACGCACCACGAAGTTTTTCCGACGAAGTTATACCTTTTATTGCTTTGAGGAAAAAATCACTCCAATTCCCAGAACGCTATTCCACATAAGACAGGCTGAGCTGCGACTAATTAACAGATAATGATTGTAAACGTCACTCGTCCGGTCGACATTAACGCTATCTCACGACATTAACGATTTCTCAAGTTACAACTCGCAGTGCCACATCCAAACAGTCCAACAGCCACGGAAAACATTCTACACATTGCAAACCAAAAAATGAGACAAAAAAAATTCTTCTCCGAAATTTCCATCACAACCGTATCAACCCGGAGTCCCCAATACGCATACAATCGAGGAAAACTACGCAACATCCATACACACACACACACACACACCCCTGCAGCTCCTCTCCTTTTCCCCGATTTCCCTTTGAAGCCTCGACGCGAGCATCAGCATCAGCAGCCGCGACTAATTTTTCGCGATACGGATCCCCGAGGACTTTGGACAAAGGGATTTTCATCAGAGAGAAAGAGAAAGCTTGGCACGAGGGGGGAGGGGGGGATCTCCGCGCTCCTTGCCGTAACCCCGTCACAGACGAGACTGATAATTAGTTATAACAAAGCCAAGCGAGACGGGCGCGCGTTTGATGTCGAAGAGCTGCACCGCCGTCCTTGATTGATCGGTTAATTTAAAGGGATGCCAAGGGGCCGATGAGGGGGGGGGGGGAGGGAACATTGCCGACGACGGCGCGGAGTGATGCTCGGCCGATCGCTGGAGGGGTATTTTCAACCCCCCCAGCCCCCTTTTCTGGTACACGCTGGGTGTGTACGCACGTTTGTGTACGTGTATGATCGTTCGTGTCTGCACGTTGCTGCTCCGACAGCTCTTTCATCTGCGGATGATTCGCGGACCTCGCGCGAGTGACTGGTATGCTTTGAGGGTTTGGTTTTTCCAGGCTGCAGCGATTATCCGCCCGAGGGTTAACGTCGAATGGGAATCATTCCGTCATGACTCTGGGGATCGGACATGATCCGAATAAGTGGAATTCACGTAGAATAAGTGCGTACACACTTCAAAACAAGTGAAATGGCGTTCACTTTGATAAATGTGTAAACGACTTGTAACTAATTGTGTTGGTCACAGGACTTAAAAATAGCCACTTGTCGACTCGACATATCTTTATTTGAAAAAAAATTGTGAGGCGATGGAGAAATTGAAGAGTTTTCTGATAAAATGGCAGATCCAAAGAGGCGGTGATGAAATCTAATGGATCTAAAACCCCAACGATCTTGATCCTTAATAGGTATTTGAACCTCTTTCATCCGGATTTCGAGGGTGAGCACCCTAAAAATAACATTTATGTTGTTTATTGATTATCATTTCAAGAAAAAAAAAAATTTTGCTCTAGTTTTTAACACATAAAAATCATTTTCTCACTACCAGGCTCATTCTTGACAAAAAAGATCTCTAGCAGCTTTTTTTATGCGTAAATTAATTTAGTGTGAAAAATTTAAAACGGTTCGCAATTTTTCCATGCAGACACTGATAAAACAGATTATTTGTAGTTAACGAGCCATTCGTTAACAAATATTCAAGACACCGAATTAACCATAAACGAATATTCGTTAACAGTTGAATAAAGTCATAAATAGTTGATATTTGTATATTTGGTTCTATAAAAACCTTCATTTAGTAATTTCTAATGCATACTTATGAATGTTTTATTTTTTAGCTCTCCATGACTGAGTACTTGTTTGTATTTAAATCCTTACTCATAAAAAATTAACGAGTTTGACTTCATACAAATACTTCTTTCGGCAAGGGTGACATTAAAACCAAAATTTCCCTTCTGAATCCTGCAAATATTAAAGACTATCGCAAGCATAGAAATCATCAATTATAAGTTAGTAAAGATACTTAATGCATTTCGTCTCAGTTATATTGGTTCTGTAGATGCTGGGAAAAAATCTTAAGAATATGATGTACGATGGTAAATTTTGGCCATCAATAACTTAAAAGTAGGCATAACATAGTTATTTTTTAATTAAAGTACATGCAAAACTTTTTGCACTAAAAGTAATAAATAATCGAAAAAATAATTTTTCTTACATGCTTCATGTTAATGACTTTGGCATGTCGTACCTTAAAAACGGTGTTTCTAGTAAATCTGAACATTTTGAGATTACTACGAATCGACATTTACTACCGATACCTAAATTTCAAGCGATTCTACATAAGATGGAAGTACCGGTAAACCTCCTTCATGTTGGCCCCATTTTAATTTCAAACTTGTCGGTGCCGAACTTTGACTTTCCCATAGATTTCCTCGAAATAGTTCTCAAATCTATTTTTGCAGTCTCAAAATGCGCCCAGCTCAAACCAACCATCCACCCGGACCGTCAATCCCAAAGTATATACGCTCTCCGTGCAAACACCAGCGACACAAACCCGCAGTAGTTTCTCACGCAAAAACACCCCCCCCCCCCCCATCCTTAGCCCACGTGACGATTAATGCTCGAAAAATAAACTAAACTCCGGCGCCTTAAATCACGAGATCGCGCGGGCATAATCTCCGCGCATAAATTCACGGCTCTTTCGTCGCGAGTTCCCGCGAGCGACGGAACGACTCCATCCGTCAGACAGCGACGGAGCTTAAGCCGCGCCGCTGTCGTCGGCGTCGTCGCCAAGGAACGAGCACTGCTGCTGCTGGCGCTGGATGATATGTGCCAGGAACACGGCGCCCGCACTCCTCGCTGCAATATAATTGTGACGTCTGGCGGAGGGTGGTATTTTAAAGTCGAAATGCGCCGGGGTCTCGGGCTGATGGTGCCGGTTGTTGGTGACTTTTGTTTTTCGGGGGGCTGACGGGTGCGCGGTAGGAGAATTGGAAATTTTAATGGGCACCTGGAACGTAGTTATGCGAGGCGGATGTTAATCGTGCGACAAGAGAATGGATTACTGGAACGCGTTTACAGGGGTCTGTTGGATCCACGGGGAACAACGTTTCGAGGTTTTAACAAAACATGCCATAAAACTGGATTGAGCTTTATATTGATTCTATAAAAAAAATCGACCGTCGAGTGAAAGAAGGTTGGGTGATAAAAATTTTTTTTTTTGAAATACTTCGCATCCTAAAATTGTGTTTGCAAAAATGAGAAATAAAACATTTAACAATACAACGTATACGTATAGTTCTTGCGTGCAATGTTTTATACAATTTTTATACTACACTTCCTCGTGGGTACAATCGAAACGAACTCTGTACCAAATATAATTACACCCAATGTGCTTCACCGCGAGTGGGAAGACACGGGTGAAACATATTCATCCCGCAAGTCCGGAAATCAATGATCAGCCCCGAGAACGGACGGCTGGATTCACAAAAGCTTATTCCACCGAAGAAGCCTGGCGTCCCCGTATCGACACGCGTCCTCCCCTCGAAAACGGAATCCGCTTGACGGAATCGAACGGTGTCCCGGTCAGACTCAATTTACGATCAAAGTAGTCGTGTACGCGTACAGGCGGACGTGTGTTCCAGACGAAAGGGGGAGACGGAAACGGGGAGGACGGGAAATTCCACTGTCCGCCGCTGGCTCGGGCTCTTACATAAAAATCAGAGGAAACTCGCGAAAGTCCGCGCGTCTACAAATCATCGTCCTGTCGCGGCACAAAGTCGCGGTGTACGCAGACGAGAGGCTAGGGGGACGGGAGAAACGAATGGTCCGAGAATGGCGACAGGCGCTCCTCTTCCTAAGTCGCGACGCCCGACGGCAATGAATCTACATCATTCCGTCGGACCAATGGACCGAAAGATGCCCGGAAAAGTCTTGCCCGCGCCCGGCAGACGAATATTTTCAGTCTGGCTGGGCTTTCCTCTAATTTCTTTTTTTTTCTCCTTTCCTCCCTTCCGAACATTCTCTGGCAGAAGCTCCTATGCGCGCAATCTGGGCTACGGGGAGCGTCAAATGTTCGTCGCCCGGGTAACTACAGTGCCGATCTGGTGGGGGAAAACAGAAAAGTCGCGTCAATCGGGGGACGCTCGGAGATCGGGCGATTTGAAATTCCTAAACTTTTCTCCGTCCTGATGGGCTTCCGTCTGTTATCGAGTGGACTGGCGACCCTGGGGTCGTTCTGCTGTTCCCCACTCCCCTACTGCTTTCTGTACTATACTTCCGAGCTGATCCGTTGCGTCCGTTTTTCCCGGTGTTGTTTTTTTTTTTCTTTATTCTCTAGAGCTCAGCTACATTGGTTCGGGAATAACAACAGTCTTTGTGGCCTTGATTTTTCTCTTTTACATTTAAATGATACGTGGTCTTGGATCTAGTAAAATACAATACACATGGCTCCTTTACCTTCATTTTGGACTGTTCAAAGAGGTAATTCATTTCATCTTCTGGATAGTTTTGCTCTTCTTTAAACATATTATATGACTGTTTTCGTCAATATATCCTGAAATAGTATACAGTTGAATCACAGATGGATGATCAGAGTAACTTATTTTTTACAATCTTGAATGAACAATTAAAATGTAATTATTCTATTTCTAGTGACAATGTAGTACTGGCACATGCGGTATGATTAATGCTCTAATATAAAGCAAAGAGAAATTGAAGTAAGACTTTAGGTATGAAAGGAAATATTGAAATTTCTAGTTATCATTGAAAATTAACGACATAAAAAATGCACTCGAATAAATATAAATTACAACTAGATTTTAACTACAAATTGCTGTAATTTATAAAAGGAAATTTAGAAGAAGAAACATAAAAGTCTGTATAAATATATTAAAAGCCATAGTTATATTGTTTGTTGATCGAAAAATCTTTTCTATATTTTGTAAGCCACAAGTAATGAGTAAATGATTCTACATTTTTTTAGCGAAGACCTAAAATTTTTAAGTAATAGATATGCAAAGCTTTGAAAAAAGTCATTTTTCAAACTTATACTTTACTTTAGGAAAACTTTATGAATTCCATACTCAAAAACTTTGGCTAAAAGTAAAAAAATTTCAAGAATTTTTTCGCCTTATCACAGTCCTAAGAATAAGGAATAAATTTTATTCAGTAAAAAAGTTAAATTTTATAATTTTTTTATGTCTGACCAGCTCACTGATTTTACTTTACCCGTATATTCAATAATGAATTGTTATTAGTATTTTTTTGCGAATTTTTGAAATTTTCCAGATTAATAAAGTAATTCGACACCTGTGAAATCAAGAAGTTATCATTCTTATAAATATATATTCCATCGTACATGGTTACATAAGAATCAATGTATTCCTACATTCGTTACTATGAAAAGCTCCGAAAATTCATAGCACATTATGAAACCGTTAAAATTCCATACTATTCTGTTAATATTTTTTTTTTTACAATCTTTTACAGTTTTTCATAGCTTTTTATGTGAATTCTCTTGAAAGGGAACTGAAAAGAAGTAGTAGTGTAAATATATTTTACCTATTTATTTAACTTTGTGACGTGTAGCTAGACATTTTTTATTGGTTATATGCAGAAGAAGGTGCAAAATGTTTGTTTGTCCCAACAGTTTATCATCTAAATAGATTAAAAAGAGACACACATGTGTATAGTACTCATAATTTTAAAATAATGAAAATTTCAGGAAAAATACAACATGATCTTGTAGTAAAATATAACAAAAAAACTGAGACATAGGTTTCATTGTTATATGGTTCATACAACTTGTTCCAAGAACTATATTTTTTAAGCAGAAAATAGAAGTGTAGAATGAAAATAGAGTATTTTTAGAAAATTTCTGCCTCTATGTGTGTGTGTGTGTGTGTGTGTGTGTGTGTGTGTATATGTGTGTGTGTGTGTATGTGTGTAATCAGTTTTATCTCAGGATTCCGTCAACCGATATTGATCTAATAGGGCTTTTTTTTGTCTTTTTGATTCCTATCACCGCTTAACAAAAATTTTAGTTTTGCTGTATATTTTATTTTTGATTCTGATTTTATTGATTTTTTAATATCGATTTTTTCGAAAAAGTTGTTTTTTAAGCAATTTTTGTTATTTTAGGATATTTTACGATAGAAATTCTAAAAGAACATTTAGATTTAACAGTACCTACGTGACACAAATTATTGTTAAGCTATACAATCACAAGTTGTTGAAATTTAATATGAATAAGTTGAGATAATTTAAAATTAAAGAATTATCCTATCTTAAGAAGGTGAATAATTTCGAATGAAGCCCTTTATTTATGATGTGATTGGTTAGAGTTAAGGTCACGTGATTCTCATTCAAACGACGTTCGCGGGTTATGAAAAAAATTATTCTCAAGACTGAGTCAGCGTCTTTCAAACTCTGAAACCCATACGTTGTTTTAAACAAAAATCTATGTCTTGTAAAAAAAACGAACAATTCAATTTTTTTCAAGAACGATCTTGAAGATAATTTATTATGTTTGATGAAATTTCGGGGGTTGGCACGCGGAGCGCTCAGGGGGTGGAGCCCCCTAGTATAATTATAATTTACAATATTAGAATTTGTGATATTATTGAATAATACTTCATTGGGCACCACAATTCTATATACGTATTGAAGCTTTATTAGTGCTTGTCTAAAATAAATTGTTGACTGTGCGGCATAGATTTTGCCGCACACTGTATGGCGAAAATCTATGCCACACACCTTTGCTGTACAGTGTGCGACAAAATCTATGCTGCACACCTTGGTCGCACGGAGTGCGCGAAAATCGATGCTAAGCAATTGATATTTCGAAAAGCTTCCTTTAGGTATAAGAAAGCAAAAAAAAACATTTTTGATCATAAAAATTGTTATAAAATCCTTCATAAGATATAAAACTTAAATTTTGTTGGGCAGCCGAAAGCATGAATACAAAATTTATATGCATCTTTTTAGCAACACAACTTTTTTATTTTTCATACAGTTATGAGTGATTATCCACATAAATCTTAGTATTTCTTTAAAAATAACTAAACAAGAGAATATATGATTGAAAAAAGAGGTAATTTATAGTTCTATCGGATGTTACTATTCAGGAATTTGAATTAAATTTTTTTTATCCATAAAGTAAAAACCCCCTTTTTTACCATAAAAATTGTCATAAGGTATAAAATTTAAATTATTTTTCCGAGACGCATTAAGGATGAGAAAACAAAAATGTTAAGCCCAGAATAATTGAAATCTACCGTTGGGTTCCTGAGATATGACTGATTACACACACACACACACACTCACGCACGCACGCGAGGACACACACACAGACAGACTTTTTCTAAAACGGTATTTTTCCATTTTAGAAAATGGCATTTCTAACGTATTTCTAAAAAAAAAATTTTTTTTACTGACTAAGCTTCCTATATGAGAAAGCAAAAAGTTTTTTTAACTTATATAAATTATTAGCATGTTACTTCATATATACATAATAATAAGCTAATCGTAAATCAGAAAACCACAGGGGACCACACTGCCTTGATACCGCACCATTGTCAAGAACCTCCTTAACGGCCAAACGCGGAATAAGACGAGGTAGTGTCGTAGCGAGTTAACTTTTGTTGCCTCAGCTCTAGTGGTTCGACGACTTCGACGTCTGTGCGAGAGAGAAGGACAGCAGCAGAACGACGTTTATCAGGCATAGCCCCATTTGTCGTCCGAGAGAAAGAGAGGCCTTGACGATGCCTGACAATTGACTTTCTCGACACTAGCGTCTTCTTGCTTGGACAGCGTGAAGTTTTTGAGTCAGACTGTGGTGCCACTTATGAATCAAGATATCATCACTTTTCCGAATGTAACTTTCTCACGCGTAGCACAAACTATGCGTAGCAGTCAAATTAAAAATTTTAACGTTATCTTATTAAAATTTGTGATAAGTATTTATAAATGAATTATAATGTCATAACGATGCTTTTCGTATTTCACACGTTAAATACCAGACGCTTTTGGAATTTCACTTGGTTATTGGAATATTAACTTTCTTGGTGTCAGGGTACTGATCAACGAAACGTTTACTGTTAAAAAACAGTGTACAAAGAATATTAAAGCTGGCATGACGTTTGTGTGGTAAGTTTTTTGACAATGCAAAAAACTTTTAATAAAATTTTAAGTATTCTATAAAATAATATATTTGGTCCGTCAAGTAGAGTAATGAAAAATGTTCGATAAGTATTTTTTAGATAAACATAAAATTATAGATATAGAGCACACAATACTTCAGAAGTTTGCCCATATTATGAAATCATAGGGAAAGATGAATTTTACTCTAAAACCATTATGTGCTCCATCTTATTTTGATTTTTTATGAAAAGAAAGAAACAAATATTTTTATGCTCTAACGGTTGCCCCTTTTTTCATGTAAGATTCTAATCAGAAATCATGAAACTGTTTAGAGAATATTACTCTAACCCTGTAAAATATTTTTATTTTAGTAATAATAACTTTCGAGGACAGTTTTACGGATCTTAGAAATAAAACTTATTGAAATCTTAAGAAATCTTTTCATAGAAAAATTAAATTAAAGGGTTTTCACAGTAGGTATTTTTACTAAAATTTAAGGAGACTTAACACTCATGTACAGCAGTAAATTTTTGATAATTATTAATACTGTCTGTAGAAATTCAATAATAATAAGATATTGTACCAACCACTCAAAAATGTCTGAGGTAGGAAATAGTAGTTTTCGTCACAAATGTGCATCTCTCCAGGGTCGTCCCTAGACCTGAAGGCGCTTGTGAAGCAACGTCCAATGGACCGTTGTGATTTCCTTGGCCGGATAAACATGAGGTGTGAACTGTATTTTTCCTACTGAGAGCATACCAGCCCCTCAAAAACGCCTGAAGTAGGAAATTACTTTTTTCTACCTCACGCGTTTTTGAACGTCTCGTGCCCCCTCGGTAGAAAAAATAGAATTCGCCACTAATGGGCATCTGGCCAGAGCGATCACAACAGTCCCTCGGGCGATACTTTGCACGCGCCCCACCGGGCCCAGTGATCAGCCTAAAGAGATGCACATTATTGACGAAAATACTATGTTAAAACTACAGTCATATCGGAAATACTTTATACAGCATGAATATGGACTGTTAAAAAAGAAGAAATATTTCTAAATTTTCCAATACTACTCAAAAAAATCTATGTAATGATAATATATTTTTATTGTCCATATTACAACACTCACTTAGAATATTATGCTAAAAATTGTAAATTCTTGTTAGAAAAGACCTCTGGAAAACCAAACCATTATTTGTGGTAGCGTAGTCAAAGGATATGGTAATAAAAAGTGCCTCATTTTATTTCATTAAATTGTTTCTTCGAGAATATATTTTTATATCCAAACAAGAGCAAACCCATCGAGTAAAACATAAAATGTACACAATACAAAAATTTAAAAACAGGCAGTCACAGGCATGGAACTAAAGTAATCAACTAGACATCCAAAGCTTTTTAGGGATTGGATAAACCTTGCAGTTTATAGGACGAAATAAAAAGGTATTTGTTGACAAAGTTTATTCAGTGCAGGTCATCGATGTCCCTTCAAATTCGTACATATAGCGTATAATTAAAATACGTGAATGATCATCCCATACACCCATAATTGTCAAAAATACCCGATACAATCCTTTGATAAATTTTACTCTTGCAATCTTATAATTATTATTATAGATTATTATTAAGATTATCTTAAAGTAAAATATTACCAGTAGTTATAAATCAATGCAGCTGTATTAACGCAGTGGGTTAGGTTAGAGTAGATCGCACTATATATACACTCATCATCAATTCAACAGACAATACATTTTCGATATGCACACAACGATAGTCACAGATTAAACTACTACAATAATTGTATAAATAACGATGTGTGTATCATTTTATAAACTGAAGTATGTTAAAAGTCACCAATTTTTTAATGTTACTTTTTAGCTATACATATGTTTGTAGTGTACGTATTTTTTTCTTTAATTTTTATAATGCACTAGGCATGCCATGCACTTTGCGCGCTTTTCCTATACTTGTTAACGACAAAAGGATTATTTTTCTTCAATTTACACAATATACCATTGACTATTTTCAATTTACGTTAATCAGTCCTTAAAATGTAAAAAAAAGACCTTCATAACAGGAATTTATTTTTTATATTTTAGTACATATCGTTTTTTTTTTTTTTTTTTTTTTTTTTTTTTTTTTTTTTTTTTTTTTTTTTTTTTTTTTTTTTTTTTTTTTTTTTAAATGTTTTTTTTTAATCATAGCCATGTGACCATCTCCAACCAATCACATTACAGATAGATTTGCTTCATTCGAAATTATTCTCATTTTTAAGATAGAATAACAGAATCATTATTTTTTTTAATTTTATTATTATCATCAATATTATCATTATTATCATTACTATTACTATTATTATTATTATCATTATTATAATTATTATTGTCATTATTAAATGCTAAAATTGAAACTAAAAATCAAAATCAATTAAGTATAAAAATTTTTAATAAAGATAACTAACTGTATTTAAAAATAGTGCTTTCTTAGACAATGACCAATCACACGTCAACCGTATGTTAGATTCAGCTAATGCTATTGAGGCTTAACTTTTAGGCCATGACAATTTTAAGAGCATACAATTTTTTAATAAAGATAACCAACTGTATTTAAAAATAGTGCTCTCTTAGACAATGACCAATCACACGTCGACTGAATGTTAGATTCAGCCAATGCTATTGAGGCTTAACTTTAAGGCCATAAAAAATTTTAAGGTAGGATTATGTTGACATCAGAGTCATGCATAAACCTCCTTAAAATTATAGGCTAACCATCACTTAGAACTTTCAGTCGAAAATAGTTCATTATAAAATAGATAATTTTTTCTATAAAATTAGGAACATGTCAAAGCCAGATGATGATTACAGTTCAGATCAATTTCAAATTTACAGTAAGAGTAAGACTGAGAGAGAGAGAAAGACAGAGAGAGAGAGAGAGAGAGAGAGAGAGAGAGAGAGAGAGTATGTTTGCATCACATGTGCACCTACACATATTCATACGTACATACATATATTTATCCATACATACATCCATATAGACACATATATAACGTCAGAATCCGTTACTTTATACAATTTTTGTGATGTAATTTGTTTCACTCTCCATCGCTTATTCACGTTCTGACTCATATGACTTCCCAGCACTTTACTCATCTCTCTGACTTATCTACACGAGCACCATTGCTTCTGTCATCTCCAAAGGCACAAACAAAGCCCTACTGCTATACATCCGGCTCCTAATGTAAGGGCACTACTCTGGGCACTGAGCAGTTGGGAAAGGGAAGGGACGAGGGATGGGAGGCCTCCCCATGAGAGGGAGGGGGGTAGGGGGTACTTACAACTAATCGGTGTATTGCCTGAGTCCTGACCGGGTAATCTACGTATAAATACCAGGACTAACTCCTACACACCTCCCCCGCTCACGTTGTCCGTAACGTGTCCGTAACGTAAGAGAAACAGTTAATCGAACCCCGGGAAAAAAGCAAGCGGAGCGAACCCTAGGCAAACGACGAGACTCGAACTGAGTCCCACCCATTATATGCCCGTACACTATACTTGATTCCAGAGATCGACGAAACTGCAACTCTATCGCTGCGCCACCGTGTCGGTTATATAGAGTATGTATACATATTATAAAAGAATTGGAGCATTGTACAATGTTCTCCTCTTTCAGTCACCTAGTATTGGGATCCCAATAGGCACTCCTTTCCCGAGCCACTATCCACCACCACTTGTACGGGGCATCGATTTATGCACAAAATTATACTTATTTATGCGGACTTCTTCTTCTAAAAGTGTAATTACGGTAGCAACAACAAGAATATATTTCCATCAATAATTATCACAGTGCAAGAGTCTTAAATCAATGAATGCCGTATGATGATTTCAACTATCTATGTCACTACAATATAAGAAATTCAAAATAATTATCAGTAGATGTAAGTTAACGTTAATTTAATGGTTGTTAGTACAGCCCCAATATTATTTCTCTTTACTATTTATATTTACGTTTACTAACCACAATTCATCGAGGTATCATTAAACCAAGCATAGCGCAATTGCAACTTTGTAACTTTTAGAGAGTTAATTAAGATACTGCACATAACTTATCGCCAAATCGTGTGATATTTTCCGTTAATTTTTTGATTGGCTTTGTTCAATGATTCAAGAACGATTTTTACCACCATTGTCGGCCTGAGTACCTGCTCATTGTTGATATTTAGTTGTAAGAAAATTTGTAACTTTTTTCAGATTGTAAAGAGAGCCGAGAGTGAAGGAAAAGCCAATTCACTACCCCTCTCTCTGGCGTAGCAGGTCGGTGAGAGAGTTACCAAGATCTCGAGTCACTAAGGGATGACGCACTCCAGTTCGAGTAACGGATGAAACTTTCCAAAGGTGGACCTCCACCTCTACTATAGATCTTCTTCCCGGGGCCATTAGTAACAATAGTGAGTAATACCAGAAAAAAGATAATTTTGGCTACAAAAGACCCCGGCCTTCCCTGCCGCAGGCCTGTCGCCGTCGAGACTAACTCTGGTTCACCTCAGCCAGAGTCTTTGCCCTCCATGTCTGATCAAGCCCGATCAGAGTCGCAGTTTCAGTTCTACCTCTGCCTCGACGCAGGCTATCTCTCTCTTCTGGCACTTACGTGTACGCCTTCACCGCAGCAAAGGAAAAAGTAAGTAAAAATCCCAGTGTCTAACTTTTTTCATCCTGAAAGCCCGCAGCAAACCGTTCTTACCCTTATCCTCGGAGCATACTATCGAACCAGCAGTGTTGGGTCAATCCTCAACCAAGGCCATTCTAACTGGGTTATTGGGGGTTAATGGGGTTATGTAAGCGAGCGGCGCACCCCCAAAAAGATGCACGAAAAATGCATGTAACCGACCAAAAGGGGTAAAAAGGATAAAACCTTTTGGAATCGATTCTTCTTGTTGTTACTAATAATAGTTCATTACTCACCTAGGGAGGAAAAGTAAAGAATGTCTCAGAACACAGGCATTTGACACCCGAGGCGAAGCCGAAGGTGATAAGCATGTGTTCTGAGACTTTCTTTATTTCCTCCTGTGGGTTGTATACAATTTTTCACCAATCCTGCGCCGGGAGGAGGAATTCTCGTTCCGCGAAGTTCCTACTTTCGGCGCGGTATGGTGAAAAAATAGTATATTTCGTACCTGGTGACGCATGTCGCCAGGGCGATCCCTGGGCCCGAGGGCGTTTGCGAAGCAACGCCCGAGGGACTGTTGTGATCGCCCTGGTTGGATGCGCACAGCAACGCCCGAGGGACTGTTGTGATCGCCCTGGTTGGATGCGCACCAGGTGCAAACGCTATTTTTCCTGCCGAGGGCGCAGTAAACGATCAAAGGTGATCAAAAACGCCCCGAGGTAGGAAAACTTTATTACCGTTTGTCTGTCCGATAAAAAGGTAATTTATTACTAACAAAGAACTTGCAAAATATATAAAAAATTGTTTTTAATGTTTCAAAGGGTTTTTTTAGGTTAATTGGATAGAAATAAACTCTTTTTGTCTCTTGATATTTTTTCCAAAAATGCTTCGTTTTTGAGCTACATGCGATTTAACCTCGAAAAATGGCTAAAAGTTTGCATTTTGAAAAATTTATTTCTCAGCCTCTGCTAAAGCTTTCCTGGTATTTTTTGCGGGAAAATGTTCTTTGAAACTTGTACTTTACGTCAGTATATTTATTATATTGATTATCATTTTTTATCTTAGCGTAAATTCAATCTGTATTTTCGTGAAAATCAACATTATTACATAAAAAACAACTATTTTTCAAAACGCAAAAGAGGTGGAGCTGAAATAGTACATTACGCCACTAGGGCACAAAGTACAAACATGAGCGCCCGAAGGGCGCGTTTGTTTTACTTTCGTGTCCGAGTCTCGTATATTATTTTTCTTGCCGAGGGCGCAAAGTGCAATTTTGCGCCCGTGGGCACACTTTGGGCCCGCGAAAATACTTTGCGCCCTAGGGC
>JAPYYV010000905.1:0-27394 GCA_030522625.1 Copidosoma aretas
TGCGGGATTTTGGGCTATTTTTTATAACATCCGTGCGGTTTTTGGGCTATTTCAGTGTCTCTAGTTGCGGATTTTATCTTGGACGATCTGGC
The DNA here is from genome assembly GCA_030522625.1 of Copidosoma aretas. Taxonomy (NCBI): domain Eukaryota; kingdom Metazoa; phylum Arthropoda; class Insecta; order Hymenoptera; family Encyrtidae; genus Copidosoma; species Copidosoma aretas. The sequence continues at coordinate 93 of JAPYYV010000905.1, forward strand.
AACCCTGTATGCGAGGACGGAGACGGAGAAAAAAAGAGCGCAAGCAGTCGGTGCAACCAAGGTAGTGTCCAGGAATGTCGGGGACGGGCTCGCGTGTGCGAAGGGTAGTGCGTGTGCGAGTCAGTCCGGGCAATATCAAAGGCACTCTTGGAGTCGCGGGCCTGCATCGAGAATACGGTGTGGTGTTCGGGCCGGACGTGCAACGAGTCGGACGTGCGAATAAACGGAGGCCTCACGGACAAGAGTGGGATCGACTGCGGAGGAGTGGACGCAGGATATCGGCCCAGCCGAGAGGATAAGCGAGAGGAAGCGAGTCACGGGACAGCACGGCCGGAGACGAGAAGATAGAGAGTATGTGTATGTTGAGTAAGTATTAGTGTACGACGAAATCGTCGGTGTCGACACGGTTTGCTTTTGTTGTGCCCGAGCGGATTTTTGGACCGGGAAATTAGGAAAACGAGAATGTTTCGATGAGTGAGTACGAGCGTGAGTGTATCGGCGTATAAGGCAAGAATAGTGTAGGGGAGTAGGACAGGCATACTTCGCAGCAGCTGGGGCAGAGCGCGGCCGTAGGGTAGTCGCAAGACATCGACGGCGGTGGCTGCTATTTTGGACCAGTAACCTCGGCACAGGCGGTGTATCGTCTCGTTAGACGGCAGGCGTGGATAATTAGGCTAGGTGGTACGGCCGTAAATTAACACGCGAAACTTCAAGTGAATAGGGAAGAAATAGAAAGATAGTATAGCGAATAGAGAGAGAGAAAGAGAGTGTATGGGTATGAATGTTATAGACATCGGGGATAAATCTAGCAGGCGGTGATCGAAGTATCGGATACGTGAGACCGAGTACCCAGGCCGGACCACGAAAGGAGACCGACACCATGGCTTTTATCCATATACATATATATGTATCCATACAGGGCACAGGGTTAGTAAAGTGTACATTCGCCCATGGTGCAAATACATAAGGTAAAACCATAACCGATGTCTTTTTCGTCGAGCTCTGCGCATGGACCCAGATGACGACACGCATCAGTTTAGTACGTATTGATATGACGTCACCTGGGGGCACTTGCATGAATGCTAAGTTTTCCTGCGCATGGTCTCACCTTGTGTATTTACACCATGCATTCGCCCAATAAGCGGTGCAGGGCACCAGTGAAATTTGATTGCTTGGTTCGAGTTTTGTGTGTGTACGATAGCACTTTTATTTTCCCCTTTCTAGTTTCCCATACAGGAGTAGCTGGCTTTCCCGAGCTAGGTAGCTGCAGCAGACGTCCCTGAGTAGAAGAGTCCAGTGGGAAGAGGTAATACAACGTACGAGTGAGTTTTGTGACGTGGTGTCGGGAGGGCTGTTTCTCCGGCTGATGCCCCATGTTAAAGCTTTGTGCTTAATAATTTCACTACTATTTGGTTATTCTTACCTGTCTGCGAATTTTGTCAGTACTTTTGAGGCTAAAAAAGAAGAACTAACTAATCCGTAAGTTACCGTACATAATAGAAAAGTTTGCAAGGGCTGGTCTGGGGTACGCCAAATTATGGCTTGACGGATTTGTAGGTTTTTGAGGTTGTTGTAAAGTAAGAAGACAACTTGCAGTTTAATAAAAGATTTATGTAGAAAAAATCAAATGATATAAAGTTAAAATAATATAGGTGTGCGCTATGCGAAGTCGCAAGTGGGTCTACTCGGGCAGAGCCCCGACGCGCGACGGCCTGCAGTGAAATGACTCTATACCGCTTGATTGGTGGTTGGGGGGGGGGGGGGGGGGCCCCCGTTACTTATACATATACACGCATGTTTGCCAGCAACAACGTATCAAGTAAAATGTACATATATATATTAACAGGATTTACAGGATTTAATTCGATTTACAAACTCCAACTTGTCTTCACATTTTGATAACATCAGCTACAAATACAAATATATAATTTCTCCATTAAGATCAAACCAAATAATAAATTTCTCTATCAGATCAAACAAGTTGGGTAGCATTAGTACCAGCACACTTACAAGAATTCAATGAGAGTCCTCTCTTTACTAAAGCAGAACCATTAAAAGCTACTCTTAGTTTTGTGGTAGTGATAGCTTTTTTGAATGCTCCATGATAGGGTAAATACAAAACATTCGTAGACTTAGACTTAGTAGCCCGTCTCATGTATTTTAAATCAATATACTACCTAAGGTGGCTTGATCACCCCTATATAGCACATATTTTGAATATATTATTATAAATGTTTATTAAAAGTTGTAAGAAGTGTCACTTAACCTGACAATAATATAGCTAGTGCTAAGTATCATGCGACTTTTTTCACAAAATCTTGTTGATAAATTTTTCAGATACCGAAGCCTTAAAAAAAAAAATTTAATAAGTTACTTTAATCTGATCTTCAATTTTTTGGGCTCATCCTCTTCCTTGAACGAATCCATTGGGAGCCATCCAGTTTCCTGGAAAATTTAATTGTTTACTTGTTATTCGTATTTCTACAGAAACAATTGGATTTTCCAGGAAACCTATCCAAGTTTTTGCAATTGTTGCGATGATGACTCCCAATGGATTCGTTAAAGGAAGAAAGTAAGCCCATAAAATTAAAGATCAAATGTAAATTTTAAAAGATTGAGTTAATTTATTGAATTTTTTTTTGAAGGTTTGGTATCTGAAAAATTAAAAAACAAAATTTTATGAAAAAAATCGCATAATATTTTGCACTACATATATTATGGTCAAGTTAAGTGACACTTCTCATACCTTTCAATACAAATTTACAATGAAATATTCAAAATATGTGCTATATACGGGTGATGAGCCACCTTAATGAAATTCTTACCTACAAATTTATATCAAATCATCATATCTTAGATATAAGAATAATTTTAACTAAAGCCTTTTATTCGTTATGTGATTGGCTAAAGATGGTAACATTACCATAATTCAAACGAAATCTGCTGTTGAAACCCAAATTTTTTTGAAACGTTACTTTTTTTTTTTAATTAATTACAAAATTGTTAAAAGTTCACGATGACGATTCTCAATTAAAGATATCATAAAGGAAAACACAAAATCAAACAAATATAATCGGCATCAAAAATCCTAATGTATATAGGTTATGTACAGCTCGTGTTTTTTTGTTTTTTAGCTGCATACACGACCGGCTAAAGTTTTTAATCAGAGCGAATCAAATTATGTATCTTTTGAAATGCGTACTTACAATAAGAATGTGTTGCATTGAAACATGGAATTCCTGTTATACTTAGTCATGAGCTCTTTCCTTGAATTTTACATGCTGATCAAAGTACATTAAAAACAGTCAATAATATAGTAGGAAAATTGAAGAAAAAATTTATCGGATTGTTTGTGATCAAAAAATGATATAAAAAAGCACGCAGCTCATCTAGCATGTGAAGTAAAAAAACCAAAACAAAAATGAAATTATTTGTTTTTTAACATTATGACTAGCAATATCGTGTATAAACTGAATTCTGATCCTTTGTATTTAAGTATCCGATCATTAACACGTATTTAAAATATACTAAGGTACTAGAATTTTTTAATAATAAAGCGATGCAAAAGGTCAATACATGATTTACTAACTGAATATCTAAAATTATTATAATTATATACATACATCAACAGGTTAATCGTATATTCATGAGCCAATAATTTATACTCTTATCAGAAATCGCAAAATATTTTTGTCTCCAGATTTACCTGGATCGACTAGAAAATTTTTCAATATCCATCCAGAGACTCACCTAGATTAATCTCAAAATCCACCTGATTGTACTTAAAAATTTTCACCGTAAAGAAAGTGTATAACTAATCTATTAATAATTCATAAGCAATACAATGCAGTAATTATATAAATGTACAATGACTAGGATCATTGGCATCTTATGCAACATAATAACGTTTCATTTTATAGTTAACATGGCCATTAGTAGTACCGTTCATTTTCAAAGAAATTCTGAACTTTTTCTAAAACTGTTGAATTATTGGTTACTCTTAGTTTTCCTTCAACATTCTCAGTGAAAAGAACACGTAAACCTTCTCTTTCATTTTTATCGAAAGCCTGCTGCATAACGTCATGAGTAATTAAAATGTATGATGAGCATTATTTAACTATTTCACTGACTGATAACAAAAACAATGGTTAAGGGGTTAAGTTTGTGCGACGGACGACGTTCGAAGATTGTATATACACAGGTACATGCGGCAATCAGCAACGTCCGCTTGAGTAGGGACGTACATGTCATTTTCAGAACCTTGCGTTAAAAAAAAATTTTTTTGGTTAATTCATACTTTATTAGCATGTTTATTTGCATATAAATGCCATGATAGTACAGTCAAGTACCAGTCAAACACATTTTATGTGCAAATTATATGCTGATCCAGAATTGGAAAACCACAAGCACCCAAGCTGCTTTGATACGGAACCATCGTAGAGAACCACCTTAACCTTAAAATAATACATAAGTAATAAATTTTCAAGCAAACATATTATTCCTTTGATGATTATAATAATCAAAATCAAAATGGTCTAAAGAACTTATATGATCTATAAATTGGTTCTTATAATCGGTTTCGGACCATTTATCGCACACCTAAAGAATAAGTATTGCTTTTCCTGCATGAAACATACACCTTAGAATGTACATGGGAATAAACTTAAACTTTTTGGTGCATTTTTACTGGCGTCATAGATTACTTTGTAGAAGTTGACCACTTTATAAACAGATCCATATAAATTTTTTAATTGGTTTCGGGGATCCTATGGTAAGATTTTTGGTTATTCTTATCTGATTTCTGATGAATGTTCGTAGCACTATAGGTCGATCTAGATAGATGTTTAGTTATAATGATATTTACGTTCAAAAGTATTCCGATCAACTATAGAGTTATGCTTATATTCAAGATTAAATCAATTTGATTTAACTGTAAACATTTTTAGATATATGTTACAATCCAGCTGGAAAAATCTGGAAGTCCAGAAACAACAAAGATATGTAGCCCCGTAAATCCACATGTCATTCTAAGATGAATCTCAAGGTAAATAATTTAAACAAGGTTGAGATATCACATAATATTTCATGCAACTGAGTGCATGTATATTTTATTTTTTTTTAATGTCTTCCTTACAGAAAATATTTATTGAATCTCTTAGTACCTTTCTTATATTCGTTTTTCCACAAAAAGTCATGTTTTATGTAAAATTTAGAGGTTAGAAAAAAACAATACTTTTACAAATATTTTTTTCGTATTCCACATTAATCCGCGAGTATTACCCAACAAAAATCATCGTTTAATCTTAATCTGTTTTTCAGATATTGATTTTTGTGAACAAAAAAACCAAAATACATCGCTTTTTGCTGTTTTGACGTTATGTTAAGCATTTAAAGGTACTCATATTTAAATAATATAGTCATCAGCATCTTCAAATCTCATATCAAACAGCTTTACGCAGACTTAAGTGAAAATTAGGTGAAATTTAAAACAGTTTTATACGTTTTTCTGAAAAAAATCGTGTTTTTTGTCAAATTTGGAGGTTAGAAAAATAAATACTTTTATAAATATTTTTCCTATATTCCACATCAACGCACGAGTAAACTTCAACAAAAATAATTTTCCTATCTTATTCCGTTATTCAAATATTTGATGTAAAAAGAAAACAAAAAATACCTTACTGTGCGGTGGCTAGAGTTTCTCTCCAGCACCAGCTCGCACCGCACTGCCGGCATTCAATAAAATGAATCCGTTGTCTTGATTAGCGGCCTTAAAATGCAAAGTTACATTTTTCTTATAAAAGTTGAGGGGATAAACCAGATTACTCTTGAATTTAAGCAATTTTTATTGTCAAATGTGACCTAGGGATTTTTTAGAAAAAAAAATATTGTCTCTGCTCTAGAAGGTCGTCACGCAACATTTTTTTTTTGTAAATCCGTGGAAAAATTCAAGCCTAATAAATATTGAATTTCATTGTTGCTAAACACAAAACAAGAAAAGTCATAGCAATTGTTTGTACGGTAAAAAAATTGTATAATTTTTTACGTCATTTTTAAGCAACTTTTTTTCAATAATAGACTTAGATTCCTATTACTCATGGTATGCCTCTCAAAGTGTAAGCAGTTTTTAAAAAAATGAAAAACCGACTGCCCTAATCTAAAGAAACTAAATTTTACGAAAACAATTTTTTACTTGTAAAATGGAATTTTGTAAAAACCATTGATCTTGAAGAATCCAGATTTTAGCTGCTCATTCAGAACATTTAGACCAACATTTGCCGTTATTATAAAAAAAAAAAAAAAATTATTACAAAAATTATTGGAAAATTGATAAACAGCCCTTTTTGATGGTATTTTTACTTTTGCAAGAATTGTTATTAATCAATTTTAATTCTGCAGCCGCCATTTTATAAATAATTTAAACGCCTATAAATTTTGATGAGAAATTTTTTCGATTTAATTCTAAGGTTACGAATAAAATGAACTGGCCGCTATTTTGTCATACAAAAAATTCAGCATAAGGAAAGTCTTTTATTTTGTTATTCGAACATTTTTTTACAAGATCAAGCATTAAAATATTTGTTAGCACCCGAAAGGTATAAAATGGACAACTTTCTATGTCTATAAATACTAGAAAAAGAGTTAATAATGAAGGAAGACCTTTAAATTTTAACAAACTGGCAAAGATTAAAAAATCAAGTATTGGTGACTGCTGCAAAAAACAAACAAGGAGCTAAGAATTGAAAAATACTGAAATAATGGACTAATACAGGGAGAGATAAAAGAGCAATGGGTAGGATTAAGGTGTGGTGATTAAGGCAAAGCAGGTAATAAGGAATACTATGACAAAAGGTGTTGGGAATGCAAGAAAAGAACTAGAAAATAGGAACTTATATTTAGCTTTGCGGAAATAAAGAAGATGATATTTAACTGGAGTTTATGAAGAAGTTAGAGGTAAGATACTTTAACTACTGGAAGGAGATTCGAATAAAAATCTCTGCAGATTTGGTGAGGACATTGACAAAAATTAAGTCAATCGATAGCTGGAATACCATAGCATAATGTTCAAGAGATATTTGAGATGGATAAAACAACATAACGGACTCGAAATGCTTTATAATGAGAAGTAAGCTGTGTAATTTTAAATTTAAATTGTACATTTAAAAGAAGACTAATACAGCTAATACGAATCGGCAAACTTGCTTATACACGAGACTTTCACGTAAGGTAAGAGGCATCAAGGGCAAAACGTACGAGATTTTCGTACAGAGAAATATGTGTAAAAAGAATATAGTAATCCTACACATTGGACGTAAATGAATACCATACTATACAAATTCTTAAAAAAGTTTATGATCCACGGGAAAAATTATGAAATTTCTTATTCAACTAATTGAATCCTTCATCGAAAAATTTCTCCTAGTTCGGGTTCAGGACTAAGGTGCCCGTGGTCGATTGAGGTCGCAGGATCTACCCTGTATTATTCTATTCGTTTTGACCCCCTGAACACGATTTGCAAGGGTGGATAGCTTGAATTTTTATCTTTTAATTGTTATTAACAAATTTGTGTTAACCATTAAAAATGCAGTCTTTTGCTCCAAAAAAATTATTTTTATATTCTTTATGTAATTTTAAAAATAAAACTTTCTATAAAGTATATAGGTAAACTGCTTAGATTCGGAGTAAAAAATTCAAGAAGTTCGAAAAATCGCTATTTTTGACAATTTTGACTGGATATTACTCAGTCATTTGTTGTCCTATAATGATGTATGATAGCCTTAATTGTTTCTCAAAGTACATAGTTTGAGATAAAAAAAGATTTTCAGTCTTACTTTAATTAACAATTGTGGTACAGAGAAAAAACGGAAGTATGTTTTTCATGCTCGTGCGCAAGTCGGTTGGTAATGTCGGTATTAGTTGGGTACTTGAAGCTTTCCATGTCGAATATCTATTTAGACATTCAGTGATCAAGCAAAAAAAAATGGCATAACGCGGATTATTACTAAAAGAAAAAAAAATTTTCTTTTTTTAAAAGTAACGAAATTGTTTATGTTTTAAAAATTTGTTTAGAACTTTTGGCACTGTTTTTTGTAAGATATACATTTGTGTGAATCGTCATACTACTGGCTTGCTATATTTCTGATGAAAGTTGGAAAAAATGTGTTTGCTGGATCGCTAAATGTCTGAATCGACATTCGACATGGCAAGTACCCAACTAATACCGACATTACCTACGACGTTGTGCGCGAGCATAAAAAATACACTTTCGTTTTTCCTCTGCAGCACAACTGTAAATTGGAGTAGGACTGAGAATCTTTTTTAATCTTAAACTGTGTACTTTGAGAAAAAATTAAGGCTATAATACATCATTATAGGACAAAAAGGGACTGAGTAATTTCAAGTCAAAATTGTCAAAAATCGCGATTTTTCGAACTTGTTGAATTTTTTACTTCAAATCCAAGCAGTTTGCAAATATACTTTATATAAAACTTTATGTGTGAATTTACATAAAAAATATAAAAATAATTTTTTTTGGAGCAAAAGACTGCATTTTTAATGGTCAACACAAATTTGTTAATAACAATTGAAAGATAAAAATTCAAGCTATCCACCTTTGCAAATCGTGTTCAGGGGGTCAAAATGCATAGAATAATACAGGGTAGATCCTGCGACATCAACCGGCCACGGGCACTTTAGTCCTGAACCCGGACTATCTTGCTGCATCAATAAAATTTAAATTCAGTTAAACTTAACATTACGTAGATATTAATATATGTATTTATTTATATCTTTTCCGGCAATGCATTTATATTTTTTATTTTATTCATAAAAATCTTCGAATCACTACAGTTGTACTACTTTTTTTTGCTTTTCCAACCTTTTTTAATTTTTACTAACCTCTTCTCATCCTGAAAGCCACTTACTGCGTATGTATAACCACAATAAGTTTGTCCATACACTTATATTCAAACTTAAAATGTTATGCATGACGGCCCATAGTGGGCGATTTCCGATTTTTAGTGTAAGAATCCTAATATCTTGAGAAGGAAGAAATATTATCGAAAATTCTTGTTAGAGCTTCAAGCTATGATAATAGAAAATGTAGAAGAACTATAGAAAAAATTAGCTCGTCGAATTCTAGCCTGCATATTAATAATAAATCTTAAAAATCCATAAATTTTGGGCAAAAAACTTATGTGAATGACTTTATCACCTCCGCAACTTTGGTTTTGTTCTGAAAGAATCCTCATTTTGCTATGTAATTTTTTGACTACCACTTAACATTTTTGAAATTTCTTTAAGCTTGACTGGATGATTTTGCAATTTTTTATGACAAGTACAATATTGTTTAGAAATAGTCGTGATCACATTCGTTTTCAACATGATTTTACATTCGATTAATTTATGTATTTTTTGACATCATGAACCTCATTTGGATACAAGCTTATAACTCTATAACTAAATAACTCTACCCCCTCAATATAATTGCTGGCTAAGTTCAAACTTCCCGATTAATAAATAACAGGTGACTTAGCGTAAGGTAATAAAATAGTAAGAAATAAGGCTTCACCTAAACTTCATATTATTTGATAAGAAATTTGATATAAATTTAGGTCAAAATTTTTTTTTCAGTTTTTCTTCAGCTTTTCTGCAAAAAGTATGTTTAAACAGTTAAGTTCTGCAATGACCTATTAAATTTCGTTTTCCTTTTGAAATAGGAATTTTTTGACATCAAAAGACATTAATCTGACTAATGAATGAACCAATCGTTATTTGTAATTTACACTAAAACGTTTTGGAGAAAATATTTCTTATTTCGAACACATAAGGCTTAATGTCCTGAGCAGGCAATAAGTTTTATACTGCTCAAAATGCATGTTGTACAAACAATACAGGTAATAACTCTACTTTCTAAGTTTATAGAGAAAATCAATAAATCGTTTAAGAACTTATTAAAAAGGCATTAGGAATAAAAAACTTTTTTAGGATCTCTGCAATAGTAGATAGTTAATTTAAGTCTCGGTAACTGATTGGGTGAGGTAACGATATTGAGTTATGAAGTTATAGGATTTTATTCAAGTATGGTTCATGATGACATTAAATAAATAAATCAATTAAATGGAAAATTATGGTGATAACAAAAGTCATAACGACTATTTTCAAACAATAGTGTACTGGCTATAATAATTTCAATCATTAAGTCGAGCTTGAAAATTTTTCAAGAATATGTTAAGTAGTAGTTAAACGATCACTGAGCGATCGAGGGATATGATGAGTATAAAATCAAAGTTGCAGAGGTGATGGAGTCATTCACATAATTATTTGGCCCCAAATTTATGGATTTTTTAGATTTTTCCTAAATTTAATGGTTAGGATTCAATGATAAAACATTTTCCATAGATTTCCTACATTATCTATCATCGTAGCTTGAAGCTTCAACAAGAATTTTTTAATTAAATCTTTCATCCCTCTCAAGATATTCGATGTCTCACGCTTTCAACCTGAAATCACCCACTATGCAGCCCGTTGCCTGCCTTTTTTGGTATTTATTTATTGATTATGCCGCTGAATAACGCTGCTATTTATTAGCTACTTAAAGTACAACCGAATCATTTTAGTTATTTATTATATTATTCCTCTATTCTATGTACATATAGTACTAATACGAGTGAGTTTATTTGCGTGCGGCCTGTCGCTTATTCGGTCGGTCTAATCCACTTTTCTGTTGTTTAACATACTGTAGACGCTGAATCATTTAAAAGTATAGTTGTCAATACTCTCTTTCTTGAAAAACTAAATCCTTAGACGGACGTATCAGTTATCTACTTTCAGTGAAACCATTCTTTATCTACAAAACTCAAGGACGCTTATAAGTTATTTAAAATATTTAAAATTTGTCTCGATCTTACATATGTTTAAGTTTGCTACAAAAAAACAGTGTTCTATTCCTTTCAGATGACACTACTTCATAGTTTGGCTAATACAGAACGATTGATTTGAATTTTTAACCAGGGCTTCTATTGCAATGTAAAAAGTGAATATTTTGCTATCATCATTTAAAGTATTTCATTCATTCGAATTCAAGTAGCTCATGCCAAAAACGATTTTCGTACAAAATCGTTGAAACTTGAGATATATGCTGTTAAGGAGGCTCCCTCGTACAGAGATGGCAACCCACGTCGTAGGTTACAAATTTGCTCGCCAACTCAGGTTATTGGCATCACTGGCGCAAGAAAAACGTATAGGCTAACCTGTTGAAATACGACTCGATCCATTTCAATTAGAATGTCTCAAAATTTTTCAGAGTAACACTTACTTTGCTGGGCGTTATTTGAAAGAGGAGACTTTTTTCTACAATATATATGCAATCTTATTACGGGAACCGTTAATTTATTCGAGTTATTGGGTTGTTTCAATCGCGTATGCGAGCGTCGCCATAAGAATACGTGTTAGAAAGTGCTACATCAAATCAATGATATCTCGAAATTTTGCAGTGTAAGCGATATAAATAATTATACCATTGGATTCAGCACATTTTTAACTATCTAATTGACCTGGTCTAAGTTCGGGAACCGTCACGAAGAAGCCTCCTTAACAATGTCATACATAAGTGGTCAAAATTGTATAAAGATTTGGCGTGCCGTTTCTGAGATATTCAATTTTCAATTCATATGTTTTAACACGGCATCTTATGAGGAAATAATTTGGAAATACCTGTTTTCGTTAATAACTGAAAAAACTTTCTTACGATTGTTTCAAAAAACGAGTAAAATACGTAAAATGTAACTATAATAATTCTACTAAATAATTTGAAATATGTCGCGTGCCGTTTCAAAGATATCTCAATTAAAAAAAAATTTACCATGCTTGTAGTGTATCTGTATAGTGATGAAGTTGTACTCAACTTTTTGCATGTTGTCAAAATTATCCATTCTTTTTTGTCAGCTTTGAAATGTTTATATTATTTTTCTTAAGTAAGTGTGAACTGACCATTAAGTAACAATAATTATTTAAAAATTCAATGACTATTTTCTGTACTAAACAGATTGAGAACTACTGAGCGGAATGAACTACCTTAAAGAATTAGTACTCTTATGATGGTCGATTGTTCTCAGAAAGTACTGTATACCACGTAGTTTTTTAAGAAATATTAAAGAACCATTTACAAATTTGTCTATATTAATTGGGATTGTGCCTGTACCACGTGACCACGGCAATACATATAGCTATCTCAATGAAAAATACTACAGGCCTTGTGGGAGGAATCTAGTTTTTATTTTTTTTCACAGACAAAAAGATGTTAAACGTAAAAAGCTATTTGAGTGAATGTTTTTAATATTATGTGAGTTATGTTGCTATTTTTTTTTATTTGACCAAATCGTTTATTAAGGCCGAGAACAGCATTTTGAAAGTACGCAGTGGAGTTAACCCTACATTCAGCTGTTGTTTACCTCTGGGCAGCAGCAGCAGCAGAAAGTAATAAGCTCACACACTCTGTCGATAGAGAGCTGATGCTCACATATATGTAGCTCGATGTAGGATTAACTGTACTCCGTACTTTCAAAACGCTGTTCTCGGCCTTAATGGACGATTTCGTGAAATAAAAAAAATAGCAACGTAACTCTTATAATGTTAAAAACATTTACTTAAATAACTTTTTACGTTCAACGTCTTTTTCACTACGAAAAAAATATAAACTAGATTTCCTCCATAAGGCATGTAGTATTTTTCATTGTGATAGCTATATCTATTGCCGTGGTCACATGGTACAGACATAATCTCAATAGTGGGATTCTGTATTTTTGCAAGCGCGGTAAATGTACGTATGATTTAAACTGCGTGAGATTTGAACTTGGTATATATTATGGGTAAATGTGGATAAATAAATACAAATATTTTTCTGAAGTACGTAAGTCATGGAGCTAAGATTTTATAAATTTATTTAATCACACTTTATGCAAAAATAGTATCCCAAGCAGTAAAGTTTTTTGCGACTTATCGTAGTGTAAATTATGCGACTTATACAAGAGTAGATAAAACTAATGGCAATATATACATACATTTTCCAATAAAATGTTTCATATTAATTAGGAAAGATCTTCTACGTCATGTACTAAATTTAATAACGAATGCTATTGTAATAATAATTAGAAATTTATGTATACATTGCTAGTTCTATAAATTTTCGACCACTGAATGTGTAAACGGCGTTAATCGGTCAAAACACGACTTAACATTTGTAATGCATTTTTTGGAATCATAGAAGCTTTGTCCTAAATAATTATTTCTACTTTACGTAATTTTTTATTATCTGATTCAAACAAGAGAAGCGAAGTATCTATCGTACTTAAATCTAGAGGAAGTCTAAACGTTCTATGAGTAGTCATTCCGATAGGAAGTAAAGTAGAAGCAATTTCTGTCCAAGCCAAGGCTAAATTTTTTTTTCTAATCAGTAAGAAGTAGTCAACTAACATCTTGCATAAAAATGTTTTTCAGATCTACCAGGACCATCCATAAAAAAAATTTTTTTTTAAAATTTATTATTTCTTGAGAAATTAGATTTTGATCATTGATTGATTCTAAAAACATTTCAGGAAATCGAGGGTTGGAAAATATAATCTCAGAATTGTCATTACCCACATTTATTTTCATTGATTCTGAGAGTTCTGGTAAGTTAAAATCTTTACAAGACATGTTTTCAAACATAAAAATTTCGTTTAAATGTAGAAGAGCTATATTTTCATCATCTTTACAATATTCTACAAACAATTTGTTGTATTTATCCCAAAAAAAGTTACCTAAAAGAATTTTAGACGTAACAAACCACGCAAAAAAATTTCAAAATTTAAAAAGTAGCATAACGTTTCAAGCTCCTTTGAAAATGATATCTATTTGATGATCATGTTTTACTAATCCCATAGAAATGGATGTTCTTTTGAAAGTATCGTATGTGATGTTTGTAGCTGTTCAAATCAGTAAAAGATGTTTTACCTCCTACTTTATTCAAAATCAATTTGAAAAAAAGCTCTCTTGATCTTTTGGAGAAACTACATTTAATCAATCGTTATATTATTTCTTAAACGTTTTCGTTTGATCCATTTTTTTGTTGTATTGTCAAATATACAATATTCAGAAATTTTAACATATTTTATTGATTTTGTGCTCTTATTAATTTAATTTAGTTTAAAGCAAGCAGTTAAAGGAGTTTTCCATTTTTAAACGAACTCTCCAATTTAGTTTCGTTTAAAAATTATATGTTGTTTATTCTCTAAGTAAACAAGTTAATAAAATACTTAATAAATTCTACCGCAAAGAGGAAATTCTTGAAGCCTCCATACGGCTTTCATCGGCCTTAAATATCTAAAATTAACAAACTGAGTGAAATTTTCACTTTCATTTTAATTTTCTTTTCGTATTTAAAAAAAAGCTATATCACTTTCTTCATGAGTTCAACTTATCGAACAACTAACCATAGTTTATACTGTTTAAAATCAGCAAATAAGAGAAATTAACACTGATCGTGAAAGCTCCTAACTGTTATTAAATAAAATCGTGGCAGCTTAAAAAACGATTCTATATTACTGGTTGAGTCGAAATTGTACACGATATGTTACATGATGCAAACAATATGGGATGTCTTTTAAAGCAGCTACTGTATGAGCTAATGACAGGCCTGTCGTGTTTTTCCCAATATCAAATCAATTGTTATATGTAAAGTGTTTAATATTATAGTTTGCAATGTTGATAAATGAGCTTAGCTGTTGTCCATATAGTAGCACACCTTGTCTTATACATCATCGTATATAAGCCATGACAATGAGTATGGACAGCGGATTAGAAGAACATAAAACGCCATATTCTTAGTCCTACGAAGTTTTTCATTATAATGAGTGATCAGACTCAGTCCATATAGTTGCTGATTGGTCGATAATCAGTTTGTTGTAAAATAATCTGATTTGTACAAGATAATCATCTTTACTAAAAAATTAACAATCTTGCGTAATCTTAGAGTAAAACAAAATATACTATAAGGGGCGCACAGTGGGCATTTTTACATTTCACAATTTTTTAAATTATTTGAATTTATACATCTTTTGAGGTTATGTTCTGCAAATATAAGTTCCTAAATACATATATAATAGTAATGTATACGTCATTGTATCATGAAAACTTTAAAAGCCTTACAGCATGTATTTTGCTTGTTTAAACTAGTTGTTCATTATATTTGAAAAAAAATCGCATTCAATCAAATTTTGGAGGTAAAAAAATGATCTGGCACTCTTTTAAATAGTTTTTCTATATTTTACAGTCATTGACCTATAAGCTCCAAAAAGAATAATGGGCCTGGCTACTTCCATTCTGAAGATATTTGATTTTGAACAAAAAAAAAAGCAAAAATGCCCACTGTGGGGCGTCTGAACGGAAAGCGAATGTTATCTGAAAAAGTGTTGGTTAAAATTTTGTATTAAAAAAAATCAATCATGGTCAGATGTCGTTAAGCGAGCTGCTAAAATCATTCCTTAAAAGGGACTATTATTTTTTAAGTCTTAACTAATCATGTGTATTTGTTTTCAGCACAGTAAAAACGCTATTATAATTCATCGCGCTATTAAACTTTGAGTAAAAGACTGCAAAGGGCTTCTGATGCATCTCATTTATAATGTTTACATTAAGATTTTGAATAATAATAATCAAAAAGACTTAGTTCTTTAACAAATACGAATCATGCCATTTGAATTATTTCAATAATTCTACGGATATTTAAAAAAAATTGTTCTCTTTATACTAATACCTTTTTAAAAATGAGATTTTTCTAAAATATTATTTTTTACTGTTTATATCTTTAAAACATTATTATATAAATCGAAAATATATAAACTATAAGTATTAAAATAATTTTTCAAGTTTACCTGTAAAAATGTAAGTCACTTTTATATTACATATTCTAAGTCTGTGAAAATTTTTTCGAATTTTATTTATAAAATTTTACCATTTATCGTGAAGAACAATTTTGTTCATAATATCAAAATATTCAAATGTTCGCTGTAAAAATGTTTGAATCAGTATAAATTCGCTTTGGCTGATCACTAATCATAAGATCACTAGACATTATAGACGCTTTTCTAATAGAATGGTGAAAACTGTATGAAATGTGTCCATAGTGCGCAAAAAATGTCATCAGCATAAATGCATTTAATCAAAGGAATTAAACTAATAATCCAAGTATAAATGTAATTTAATATTAATCTAATACACATAAGACAAAATTTATTAGTAAGTTCGATTATTTTTTGTATGTTCGTTATAGCTTCTATGTAGCTTCATGGTTATTTTATAAGTACTTGAAGTGATTTGTAATTTTTAAAATCAAGAGCAAGTAAGTTAACCCAAAAAATAGTACAAAAAATAGTATGCGCATATATAAATGCACTTGGTAATATATACTAAGTTGAATTTCATTATCTGTTATCTAAAATCACAATGTAACACAACTGTGTATTTGTCTAAAGTCCTAGCTAAAACAATTATTTTTTTATCGTTCTATGAATTTTGAAACGAAAAGTATTATTTTTATAAATATTTTTAAAATACCATTTTAATTGAAAAAAAAAAATATATTTATAAATACAAAAACTTGGAAAGTATATTAATCATCATATTTTTATTTGTAGAATTAGGCAATTTCAAGCTTATTTAATAAATAATCGAAATATTTATAATTTCTTAAGAAATATTATATGTATTCATATGATGATTATTAATATGATTTATTTTATAAATATAAACGATTAACGTCAAAAAAACCAATACCCTTCTCCATAATTGGTTGCAGATTTTTAAGAATCTTTTTGGTCTTAAATGTAGCCTATGCCTACTAGTTTTATATACCTTGTGGCCTTTATTAAAAATTCATATTGGCAGACCAACATAGCGGCTAAAAACAGTCTACCTTACTAAAAAAAAAAACAGTTTTTCAATATAACATGAGCATAAATCATGGCTGAGTTTTAGAATCGGCGTGATTCTATGTATTCTTGATTACTAGATACTATAATCGAATGTTGTATTTATTTTTAATGTGGTGCATGATTCCTAACCAAACAAAGTTGTAAAAATGAATTTTTATTGGGTTATGATCTCTTATATTATCAGAGAATAATGTCAAATCAGTGCAATAATGATGTAAATTAACTGTATTTTCGGAGTATTAATGTCAATCTATGCTATCAATCAAGTAAAAATGCAAGGTACAGCTCCTAACCTTCAATTAATCGTCAAAAAGCAGTAGTCTGTGGCTTATGGCCGTCAATAGTTCTTAATAATGTAACGAACTTCCATAATGTATGTTTTTTAAATTAAAGATGTATATTTATGCTGTTTATCAAGTTATTATATACAATGATGTCCCTAACCTTAAAAAAGTTGTATTAAATCAGATTTTTGTGTTTCGCAATCAGTTATTTTTTCATACAGTGTTAAACCTGATTTTTTTGTCATCAAGGTAGCCGAACACATAAGAAAGCTTAGTATTTCGTGCTTTAATGTATCTTATGTTCTTGAAGAATGCACTGAGGAACTGATAAAAATGACAGTTGGATCACCTTAGTTATGTGTGAGCCATTTGTTAACTTGATCATAATTAATTATACGTTACCTTAAAAAATCAGTGGAATGATTTAGAAAATATAGTACAAATTCAAAATGTTAATTTTCTTCATAAAATATAAATCCTAGGTATAATCGAATTTTAGTTTTACATTGAAGGTGGCTCATCACCCCTGTATAACACATATTTTGAATATTTTATTAAGCCGTTTATTAAAAGTTATAAGAAGTGTCACTTAACCTGAATAAAATATAGCTAGTGCAAAGTATTATGTTATATTTTTCATGAAACTTTTTTGTTAAATTTTTCAGATAGCGAAGCTTAAAAAAAATTCAATAAATAACTTTGATCTTTTTTAATTTATATGTAATTTTTAATTTTTTGGGCTTATTCTCTTCCTTTTCATTAGGAGCTATAACGGGGAAATTAAAAAAACTTGGATTGGTTTCCCAGAAAACTTAGTTGTTTATGTAGAAATACGAAAAATAAGTAAACAATCGAATTTTCCGGAAATATCGAAGTTTTATCAGCTTTCTCTATGATGTCTCCTAATGTATTCGTTCAAGAACGTGAATGATCCCGAAAAATTAAAAAGGAGATGTAAATTGAAATATATTAAAGTAATTAATGAAATTGTTTTTTAAGCTTTGGTATCACAAAAATTAAATAAAAATTTTTTATGAAAAAAATTGCAGGAGACAAAGCACTAGCAATATTATTGTCAGGTCAAGTGACACTTCTCATAACTATTATTAAACATTTGTTCTAAAATAATTGAAATATGTGATGTATAGTGGTGATGAGCCACCTTAATTAAATTTAATTAATGAATATCTCATTTAGTCACACAGTTTGAAGAGTTATGAATAGTTCAATTGATTAGCATAGTAAATTTTCCATTTATTTAGTACAAGCACACAGAAAAGCCGTTGAATAAATTTTAGATCAAAGTATGAAATGTAAACATTATATTTGGAGTTGCTAAGTAGGGCGTCTGCTAAGTGCATGCAGCTGATTTTGCTTCGTGAATTTTTTTCTTCAATTTACTTTTATTTGCGTGCCTATAATGAATCATTTGTAATTTCGTGCCCCTGCACGAGCCTGGTGTCGTCTGTGCTTGTCGGTAGCCTCGTGGTGTTGGTACACATCCTGGTCTGCCGGGTCTCACTGCCTCCACGTGCTGTCGGGATACTCATAACCTACAATGTCTAACTGTATAACTTGCAACTTTAGTTTCAACGCTGCTTATACAATTACGTATTGCTAACTGCACCGGGGTATCTGCTTCCGAACAGCAGGTACTAGTTTAAAAAAATGTTTAGCTATTGCTCGTATTCTAATGCAAGAAATGCACTTAAATTGAAGGTAACGCATATTTTCTTGCTGCTGTGTCAGAGTTTTATTCGTCAGTAGAGCGTTTAAATACTGCGTGCAATAAAATATGTTAACTTGATGCTATCGCACAAGATATGGCATCTTTAAAGACTGATGTTGAAGCTTTTCGCAGGGTATCAAACGAAATTTCTGACCAGTTGTCCTCAGTTGATGGTATACAGAAGCTATCTAAGCTTTCAGCAATCGAGTCTTAACTGCAAAAGCTGCCATATATGGAAGCGGATCTCAATAAAATTATTAATCTAGAGGCAGAAGATAAGAAAGTCAATATCGACTCCTTTTAACAGGAAATTCAAGACAGAATTGCCAGAAGCTGCATCCTGCTTGTGCATGGCATACCTGATATCTCAGCTCATCATGCACCAGTATATCTTGCCAGAGTGTCTACCCTGATTTTAGTGGTTATTAACATCGATCCCACCAACCTCTCGGTTTGCAGAATTGGCATATTCAGAGAGGGTAAACCTCGTCCACTCTTGGCAACCTTACCTTCCAGGGCAGAGGTTATGCGTGTTTTGGGTGCAAGGAGCAAGTTACCCGCGAATGTATCGGTCACATCCGATAAAACACAGCACCAACGAGATTACCTCAAGCAGCTTCAGGATAAAGTCAAGGCTCACAATGCAAAAAATTCAAATAAACAGTGTACAATTAAATATGTCAAAGACGTTCCTACAGCTGTGCTGAAATTTTCACTGAAAAGTAACGCTGATACACAAAACTAGCAGATAAATGATCAAGCTTCCACGTATAAATGCAAAACGCTAATCCAATAGTTGATAAATTAGTTACTATTTACACAAACTTATTTCAACTATCCATAGTACCTAAAGTTTTTGTTTTGGCAGAAACCACTAAAAAGCACTTTAAAGTATCATAATATGATTGTGATCCCTCTTAAAAAATTGGAAGCAAAGCAATCCTCATTGTATAAAAAAAAAAATTGTTAGAATTTTTAAATCACTAATATGACATATTGAGACTGAATTTGAATATTTTGTAATAATATTAAGAACAAAGTATTCATGAACTGATGATATTTTATCGAAATCGTAATAAATTATTATATTATTGGCTCTTATAATGTTAAGTTGATGCTACTAAAATTTTTTTTTTTGAATAAAATCATACTTTTAATTAGTTTTAAATAATGTTATTGACACAAAATTTATGACATTGATGTAAGGCATGGAATATAACCAGCGCAGCGATATCTCGTGCAATGCTGGAAAAAATAATATTTTTTTTATTAGCAATAATGTTTACTCCATGATTGAAAAATTATTTGAAATGTGAAATTTGACGTAGAACACGATGATCGTACTGAAAATTTGTACTGATGTAAGGGCATTTGTTAAAAATCAGTTTGAACATTCCAATTAATATTAACGATAACAATTCACTCATAATTAAAATTCAAACATTTTTTTTTATAAAAGCTCATCTATCTTTAAAATTAGAAATTAAGTGGTTTCTAGTTCATATAGAATCGGAGTTAAAGATTTTTGAAAGTAGGTCTTCTAGCCGAAAATCACCGATCACTAAATATTTTTAACGCTTATATCTTCCTTGCAATTGAATTTGAAAAAAAAGACAATGTCCCCATTTTTTTATACAAAAAACATAAAACTATGCTCAGCCAAATTTAAACTGTAAAGGTCAATTTCACGTAGCGGTTCAAAAAAACAATTTAAGTTTCATAACGCTTTTTAATATCCGAAAAATGATTTCTCGGTATTTTTAAGGTGATAGAATTTAAGGTAAATCAATTCTGTAAATTTCTATTTCCTATAAAGCACTAAAATAGCTTTGCATGCTAATTTGAATCATCTCCCAACGTTATTTCCTTTCGTTTTAATGAAAAAAAAAAGTAAAATCTTGTGTAATAATCAGTTATATGTCAGAAACCCGTCCACAGATTTTAAGAAACCAGAAAGTGAAATTTTTTTTCATCCTTAAATTTGCTTGGACAAATATCGTAGGTTTTATTCCTTATTGATAATATTTGAACAATTTCTGAAAGTCAAAAAACAGTTTTTGCTTTTTTGCGGCGTAAACGTAATTAAATTGGATTTTTTAAATAGCTATGTCTCATATCGTATACTAAATTGCTTTTTTTTCAAGTTCAAATCATTCTGCTGCATTAATTTGTTTTTTTCACTTGTGTAAAATCAGTAATATATGTCGGAAACGCATCTAAAGATGCAAATTATTCATAGATTTAAAAGTTGATCCTTTCGTGCTCATTGCGGTTACATAAGAAAAATACAGTTTTAAACCTTCGTCAGATTTTTCTAACGATATTTTTCATTCCAAAGACAAGGTTTTGCATATTTTCTGCAAAATAAAATTATAATTCAATCAAAAGTATAATTTCATCTTGTACTGCATGAAAATAGCTTGATTTACCTTTTTTTATTATTGTTATACACTATTATTGTATTGACAAAATAAAATATTGCTTCCTTATAGAGAAAGCTATAAAACAGTAAGAAAAATTTCTGTGGAAATACGTTAGAAATGTCTTATACAATTTCGAAAGCGAGAAAATACCATTTTTTAGAAAAAGCCTGTAAGTGTGTGTGTGTGTGTGTGTGTGGGTGTGTGGGTGTGTGTGTGTGTGTGTGTGTGTGTGTGTGTGTGTGTGTGTGTGTGTGTAATCAGTCATATTTTAGAAGCCTTACGACCGGTTTCAATGATCCAGGGCTTATAATGTTTGGTTTTATGCCTTCATAGGGGTTAGAAAAAGATTTCAAGATGTATAGCTTATTCAGGTTTTTATACCAATTTTTGATGTCCAAAAATATGTTTTTGGCTATTTTCGGAGTTAAGAATTTTGAATTTGATTTTCTAAATAAATATATCCCGCTGAGCATTATACCTGAGTTTTTTGTTTTGATCCATCTTTTTAACTCATGTCTTTTTTTCATTAATAAAACGATTTTTTTGAAAATTTAGTCACATATTAAAAACCCTCCGAGTGATTCGATGATTCGATGTTTAAAATGCTTGTTCTTGTATCATTATATCGGTTTAAGAAAAAAGCTAGTTTTATAGCTTATCAAGGTTGTTGCAACGATTTTATATGTCCAAGACGCTGTTTTTTCTGCTTTTAGGGCAATAAGATTATAATTTTTTTTGCTCAATAGTTGTATCTAACAGAGCATTAACACAGCTTCATTATGAATTTTGAATTATTTTTTTACGTTATGTCGTTTTTTTTATTATTAAAAAAAACTACAATTTTTTTTTTTTTTTAAATAAGTAATATCTTTGAAATCTTCCGATTGATCTCGATGGTCCAAGGCTTGAAAAGTTGGTTTTGATATCCTTTTATTGGTTTGGAAAAAAAATTGAAGATTTATACCCAATTAAGGTTGTGATAACGATTTTTGACGTTCAAAAAACGGTTTTTGCTGTTTTAAGAGTAAAAGAATTTTTATTCAATTTCACAAATGGTAATATTTCATAGCTGATTCAAGAGCTTTAAATAATTCAATAATATTTTAGCAATAAAATAGTTGTATTATGTATATCGATCTCAGCATTAAGTTCTAATTATTTGCTCGATTTTTTTTTACGTTATTTAGTTTTTTTTTTTAATCATCCATATCTCAGAAACCCTCCAAGTGATTTCGATGATCTAGGGGTCAAAATATTTCTTTCACATCCTTATATAAGTTCACAAAAAGATTTGACGTTTCATACCCTATTAAGGTTGTTCAAACGATATTTAATGCTAAAATAACTGTTTCTGGTGATTTTGAAGTAAAAGTATTTCAATTTGATTTTGTAATTAGTTAAATTATATAATAATAAAATAGCTTTCTATAGAACAATAATATTTTAGCTACAAGATAGTTATATTATGCAGATCGATTTCAGTAGTAAGTTCTAATTATTTGTTCAATTGTGTTTAATTTGAAAAAATTTTACTAATACTTTTTGTACTATTCGAGTGAACATTATAATCTTATTTTAAAATAATTTTCCATTATAGAGCATAAAAATAGCTTGTTTTTACATTTCAAATCATTCTAATATTTTTTTTTTTTTTTTTTTTTCCAGTTAAACAATTGCAAAATAGTGTTGTTAAGGAAGCTTTGTGCTTATTCATTAGCAGCAGTTTTTTATAAAGGATTTAAAATAATATATTGATTTTCAACAATTACCAACATCTTGCAGCGAGTTCTTCATATAACTATCGCATTCTATATACAATTCACCATTAAAAACGATTTTTTTTTACAGAGAAATCATTGCAACTAAAAGAAATAAATAATTTATTTAATTATTGTCTTACGGGCGGACGAATTTTATTTTACGCTTTTTTTTTCTCTGTTACATCGATGATATTGTATGATAATTAATACAAAGCAAATGAGCAAATGTTAATAAATTGAGACTCTTATAAAAAATTATTAATGATGAAATCGATTTTTAACACTTGCCTTCACCTCATAGTTAGCATTACGAAAAATCATCGTTGTATTTGCTCCGAGAATGACCGCAGCGTCCGCCGCTTGTGGTCAATGCTGGCGTTCTGAAGATACGCGAGGGTATTTTTCTAAATGTGCATAAGAGAAAAACAAGCTTTCATAAAAAAGAATCATTCCGTTCATAAAAATGATCTTAAAATAACTAAACTAAAAGATTCTCAACGTTATCATACTATTTTGAGTAATGGGTATGCATCGAATAGTATATAAAAACTATGTACTACTTTCCAATACAGAGGTTATAACAGAATAGAAACTTTTGAACTCACTTGCACGCTTGTACGTCTGCTACATATACACTTTTACACATATGTGTGACACGTACATATTAGACAAGTCTAGTGCTTCAGCATTTAGATTCACTTAAAATTAATGATTACTGACAAAGTCTAAACATTACACCAACTTGCATATTGAGCTGGTTTCCCTCATATGATTAGGAATGAATTTCTTCTCAACATAATTCTGATTTATTAAGATATCCGATAAAATCAAGACTTTGCTCTTAGTTTGGTATACAGGAGTACCGTCAGATCGCATTTATTCGCCACCATGGGCACTACCGTAGAATCTTTTATCATTTTTAATTTCATTTCTGAGGGAATACATTAAATTTTTTTTCGTAGAAAACATGTAATTCGTGGAGAAATTCTTATTAGTAGATTGGAAAAAAAAAAGATTTATCCAGCGCGGCACGTCTTATTGGCTGGCAGATTCTATTGCACGCCTTATTTTGTTGCCTTACATTGTTTTTTGTCTGTTACATAAACTAATTATTATTCGACATTTTAAATTAAATAATCTTTAATACAAATAAAACTTCACAAGTAATTGAGCAGAAAAGGTTTTGGACTCCCATAGCTTTTTTTGGGACCTTTATCCACAGTGTCCTGGAGTGCTCGGAGCCAGCCCGCTTTTCGAAGTCGAATACTTGTTCGTTACGAGAAGCCAAACAGAGCTTATCATATACGTAACTATACGAGTTAATAGGCTCATTATGTTTCACAGCAGACAAAAATATTTTTAAGATTATTATGTACAAATTAATGGATGTGCGTGATAATTTTGGAACAAAGTTCCTTATCTCGAGTTACAGGCTTTGGGCAGATTGGGGCTGGACCAAAAATTGTAACAAGATTTTTTGCCGACGCTATAGAGACCGTCTCGAAGTTAATGCAAGAGAGAAACAAACAGGCTGGCGCATGCGCCTTCACCTATGCCGACTACCGTCTGCACTGGCATGGCACGGAGCAAATACCGTACGATGTAGTATATACATATATGTGTGTGTATGTATACACATGTATAAGTTTACTGCTTTTACTGCACTGCTGCAGTCTGCTTGTCCGTCTTTATCTCTCTCCCATGCACACGATGATGGTGCGCCGCAGTTTCTCTAGCTCTATCTATACATACATGAGAATATACTAGGGGAGCTTCGCTCCCCTGCGCGCTTCGTGCACCAATCCCCTGAAATGTGACTGTCTTAATTAAGTACTACGCTTCATGCAATTTTTTTATATAAAACCACCATCACATGCACACTAATCGGTTATTGTTATGGTAACTATGGTACATTAAAAATATGTTGAATAATAGATATAATAAACCTGTGATAGCAGAGTGTGTTGCTTTAATTGTTTCTATATATGAAATATTTGATGATCTCGATATATGTGTTTATCTGAACAATCTAACTGGAAATGTACCAACTCATACTTATTTAAGGTGGCTCATCACCCCTGTCCAGCACACATTTTGAATATTTCACCAAAAATGTTTGCTTAAAGTTATGAGAAGTGTCACTTAACCTGGCAATAGTATAGCTAGTGCTAAATATCATGCAATTTTTTTATAAAATATTGTTGTTGAATTTTTTCACATACCGAAATTTGAAAAAAAATCAATAAATTACCTTAATCTTTTTCAATTTACATCTGATTTGGAATTTTTTTGGTTCATTCTCTTTCTTAAACTAATTCATTGGGAGTTACCACGAAAAAAATTGCAAAAACTTCGACGGATTCCCCAGAAAATTCAATTGTTCACTTATTTTTCGTATTTCTGTATGAACAACTGAATTTTCTGGGGAACCTGTCCAAGTTTTTGCAATTTTTTTGTGATGAGTCCCAATGAATTTGTTCAAGGAAGAGAATGAACCCAAAAAATTAAAAATCAGATGCAAATTGAAAAAGATTAAGGTAATTTATTGATTTTTTTTTTCAATTTTCGGTATGTAAAGAATTTAACAACAATATTTTATAAAAAAAGATCGCATGATAACTTCTCATAACTTTCAATAAACATTTGTTATAAAATATTTAAAACATGGGCTATACAGGGATAATGAGCCACCTTAAACAAACTATCAAAATATGTCGATCCTATGATTTTCCTATACTATTTTGCTAAGGTGGTTTTGGTTGGAATACAAATTATTTTAAACAATTTTATAAAAAAAATAAAATGATTTTATTGTTACAATACTATACGTACAGATTGTCTTATGGTCCAAAAAAAGTAATATTCGATCCCTTAATAATATCAGTAATATTAAAACAGTTTTTTTTACAGGCTTATATTATGGTTAAAAGTAATCAGATAATCTTTTTGAAAAATCATTAAAGAAATTAACTTATCGAATGTTATCAAGGTTTAGGAGATCATATTTTAAATAGTGCATCTAATATAACACAAAATATTAAAAGGAAAGATAGTATAAGAAATCTCTTTATTTTACCTTCAAAGTATATAGGCGGACCATGGTACATACAACAGCATTATCATGATGCAATGGAAATTATGAGAAAATGTGGTAGACCAGACATATTTATCACTGTTACATGTAATTTAAAATGGAAGGTAATACAAAATATATTAAAAGACTTTCCGAAAAAGACTTCACCAAACGATAAACCTAATATAACTATAAGATTATTTCACACACAGTTACAATATATTTTGGATGATATAAAAAAAAATGATTTATTCAATAAAATAATATCATACGTTTATACTATTGAATATCAAAAAAGAGGTTTACCACAGGCTCATATACTGGTAAGATTTCATACTGATAACAAAATTATAACAGCTGATGATATTATTAATATTATATCTGCAGCGATCCCCTCAAATGATGAAAAGCTGAAAAAATTAGTTATCAAACACATGGTGCATGGCCCGCACAATATTTATAGTCCATGTGTTAGTAAAAATTAAAAAATTTGTAAAAAGGCTTTCCAAAAAATTTTAGTGATACTACATCTATAAAAAAAATGATTATCCAGAATACAAAAGAAGAAATAATACTTTAGATCAAAATATGTATAGAATAAAAAAGAGTAATACAAAAATTTTAGTTGATGACTCAATGGTTGTACAGTACAATGGATTTTTATTCATAAAATATACTAGTCGTATAAATGTTGAATAGTTTGCATTAATACTGAGCATAAAATCATAATTATATTTATAAAGGGAACAGTAGATCATTTTGTACAGTACAAAAATAATGTAACCCAAAAATTGAAGTTTACGATGAGATAAAATAGTATATTGATGCATGTTATTTAGGTCCAATGGAAGCAGCATGACGCTTACAAGAATATTTTTTTCGGTAGTAGCCATAGCGTAGTTAATTTGCCCATTCATCTTGAAAATAAAGAAAAAATAGTTTTTAAAGAAAGAAAATTTTCTGAATGTGTACACTGAGAGAGAATTGGAGGGGACTCTCTCTTGTATACAGTAGCGCCGCTCCTCCACAGGTTTAGTAGAGCAGATCTGCCACTTTAGGCGAGCGG
>JAPYYV010000906.1:0-28241 GCA_030522625.1 Copidosoma aretas
AAGCCCATTCACAGCTTTGCAAATAGATATGTTCTTGTTGCATGCGTAGGTCAAATGCCAGCTTCACATGAAGTTAGCACTGCACCCATTTATCTTGCTTACATTAACGACTGCAAATTTGGTAGTTGAACTGCCAAATAAGTGCAAAAAACTGTAAATTTATGTGCAATCAATTGTTTGGGATGATAGTAATAATCTCCTCGCTCCGAGGGTTGGAATAAAACTTACAATCCACTTTAACCTTTCAGAATATTTATTATTAACTTAAATGCTGGATTTTGCAAACTATGTATGTACAGGGAAAAGTGACTCGACTTGGCGATTAGCCAGTGAAGTAGAGCACGCGCAGGTGCAGTGCACTAGACGACCAGTGCCGAACTGCCAAACCGCCGCAACGCTCGCGTCAGAGAGAAAATACATGAAACGAACTATACGCATGCTCTTTAATTTGATTAAACTTGAGTAAACGGTATCAGTTCTAAACAGTGCCAAATTCGATACTTTTGTGTAATAGTAGCAAGCCAACTTCACAGACAATATTAATGCTGTTGGCTTTGACTTTTTTAATACTCAAACGATTCGAATATTGTTTAGACAAAAATCATTCTGTTACGAATAATGTTCAACCTATATTCATCATAACAAGTTCTTTTCTCGAATAAATGAATCATACGATGATATGCAATAAGGTATTTAACAATTTTAATGCACATTTAAAAGTGGAATATGTACATGTCTTAGCTCGTGGGATAGACAATAAATTTCAGTGTTAGGTAAATTTAGCTATACTTCATAGCTAAATTAAAAAAATACAAGTTTCTGATTTGAGAATCTGATTTCATTATTCTATCTGGCATTGTTATTTGATTTATTATATTAAATATTGGCTAATTTTAGATCAACTTTTGATATAAATATTTAAAAAAATAGTATCGCTTGTGTGTAAAAAGAAATTATTTGCTTCAGGCCCTAAGGAAAAAAAGTACGTTGGCTTTACCCGTTTCAAGAAAAAAGAACGTTCGCAGCTACCTCAATAGGTAGAATTTGTATTTTAGCGCATATCCCGTGGAGCTATCTACTTCTTAACCAGAGATACGCATGTTTGGCTAGCCAGCTTGATAGGTCTATCGTTAAAACACGTTCACTAGCTTTTTGGGAAACTGGCGACAAAATATGTATTCAGCAGATTTTTCAGCGACAAATTAGCGATAAATTACGGCACAAATCCCGTGGAGCTATCTTCTTCCAAGCCGGAGATACGCATGTATGGCCTGCTAGCTTGATATCAAGCTAGCATTATTGTTTATATCTGTCCACTGAAACGAGCGACAAAATTACTTTTGGCGTAACAGATTAGTAACAAATTAGCGACAAATCATAAACCTATAGCCGTATCTTGCATGAAACTTTGGCGAGCTACCTCAATATACCTCACATCCGTGCGTATTTGGCGATAGAAGGGCTCTACAAAATTAATTTTTTCACTAAAAATTTACTACAAATTAGCTACAAATTATACGATTTTTTAGAAACCCTAAAATAAGTTTGGTGGCATTTTGTTGATTTTGGCACCTTGGAGCACCCCCAAATTTGGCAGGCGTGGTTTTTTGACTCACCCCCACGTACTAATCTTAAAGCTACAAATAAGCTACAAAATATGATGCCTTGTCCACCCCCATACGGGCCCAGCATAGCGGGAAGATGTGCTAGTTTGATATCAAGCTGGCACATCCGTGGGTATTTGGCGATAGAAGAGCCCTACAAAATTAATTTTTTTACTACAAATTTACTATTAATGAGCTACAAATTATACGATTTTGTAGAAACCCTTAAGAGGCTTTGGTGGCATTTTGTTGATTTCGGCACCTAGGAACACCCCCAATTTTCCAGGGGTGGTTTTTTGACTCACCCCCACACGCTTATCTTAAAGCTACCAATTTGCTACAAAATATTATGACTTTTTCCCCCCAAACGGGCGTAGCATAGCGGGAAGATGTGCTAGCTTTATATCAAGCTGGCACATCTATGCGTATTTGGCCATAGAAAGGCCCTACAAAATTAAGTTTTTTACTACGAATTTACTACAAATAAGCTACAAATTCCCAAGCTGTTTCGGGTATGGGGTTCGTAAATGGACGTGCTACCTTGATATACGTTCGGGATTTTCTGTTTTGCCCCTACGTCTTATTTGGCTAATAGACAGAGACACAATAATAAAACGTGACCATTAGTAATACAACTGATGAAACAGATTACGGAACACCCGTGCACTCGAGCACAATACGAAATAAAAATAAAATATAACACCTACAACCAAATAACCAAATGGACTCGCTCGCTTATACTGTCTATTAACAGATCATTTATTTACTAAAAGTGTAAGCAGAGAAGTATATTGGGTTTCAGAATAAAGTACATGAAATAATATCTTAGATTATATCCTAATAGCACCTAATTGCAGGAATCAAGAAAAGCAACCGATGCATGCACATTATGCAAAAAGAAACAAATGTGTGCAAACCATAATTGTGCTGAAATCTAGCAATCTATCTCTTAACAGTTATAAGCTAAGATTTTCTAATCGTATAAAATGTCTTTTCCATACAAAATATCATTAGCAATATAATTCTGTGCATCATACTTACTGTAAATGTGTATTATATTTTCAATTATAATGTAAATGGACAAGGTTGGCTGAATAGCACATGCTTCTGACAACATAGAAAAATAATCACTTTTTATGACAGCTGATCTCTATATTTAAGAAAAAGAAATTATTTGCTTAATACAATGTTCTACTACTACGTCAAGAATAACTAAGTTGACTCTTCTGAGACAGGAAATAAAAAACGTTAACGTCAGTTATAGCGCTGATTAAACACATACTGAAAGACCCGTAAAATTCAGCTAAATACGGAATCCAAAAAAAAAAAAACCAAGCACCTTAGACTAAACAACCGAATAGAATTGCCCGCTCAAACTGTTCAACAATTAATAATTTATTTAGTAATTCAGAATTTAAGCAGAAGTCTATTGTGTTTCAAGATAAAGTACATAGTATAATCATATATTATTACAACAATAGAAACAAATTTTTTTTAGTTATTTTTAATATAAATTAATGAACCATCCAACAATTATTTTAATAAGTTATGCGAAACTTTTAAAAATTAGGTAAAATTAAAAAAAATAAATTACGTTCGACAATAACAACCTATTACAGGAATAAGGCAGAGCATCCGATTCATGCAGATAGTGCAAAAAAAAGAGGTGTTTGCAAACCCTTATTGTGCTGAAATCTTGGTACCATATTTGAACAGTGATAAGCTAAGATCTCTTAATCGGATACTATGTGTTTTTGAAACAAAATATCATTATCAATATTCTAATGTCTATTTGTAATTTTTCCATTTTTATCTATTTTATGCATCAAAACACTTACTGGATTATAGTAAAAATTCTAAGCTTCCAGATGGTACCACGCATAATATAGATAGGAATGGAAAAATTATAAATAGACCGTAGATTATTGATCAATTGGTAGTATTAGAAATGTAGTTTGCAGAAAATCATTTTTTTTGTTGAAACGCAATGCAAACGTATTGAATATTTTAAAATTATAATGCAAGTATTTACGAATAAATTGTATTTTATTCAGTAATAGTAATGATGTTATTATATAGATAACATACAATTAATATTTTGTTATCTAAAAGATTTTTTATTAATTCCAACAAAAAACAAATTCAGCAATTATACGCAATATACATAATAGCAGTTAGTGTTCGGTCAACAAAAATATACAAGTATTTATGATAGTGCTAACACATAGCGAATAATCCACAGCGATTTATCGAAGGTGGTGTAGTTGTATTTTAAATTATGATATTTGTTAATTTAGAAAATAAACAATTTTATGGAAATTGGAATAAACTTTTAAAACAGTACGGGAAAATTGTGTATAATTTGTTATAAAAACAATACAAAGAGCCATAAGCAGTTGAAAAATTACTCCTTTAAAAATGCAGTGCCTCAAACATAATGTACTTTTGTTTGAGGTATTAATTTTGATAAACAAAATTAACAGTAATTTTTTTTTTTAAAGGTATTTCTGCAACAAGTGGTTGTACAGTAATTTTTTTTTAATAAATATTTTCAGAAAAATTTTAGTAATTTATTGAAATTAAGACAATTGTCTAATTGTAATAAAACTAAAAGAAAAAAAATATGCAACCAAGCTTTAATTCATTATCATTGCAAAATATTAGTTTAATACAATATGATCATAAATTGTATGACTAAAAAATGAAACATACGATTATTTTAGTACGTAAAATCAAACACAGTAATATACGATCCTTTAAGAAATTATCGAACAAATTAAAACTTTAAAGCTTTTTAAGTTGCAAATCCTATTGCTCGCGAACTATCCAGCGGATCAAGTAAAGTTTATGACTTCTACTCATACATAACGTAAACTATGTTTTGATGAATGTCAAGTAGTTATCACTGAGTCCACAGTTTGTACTATAACTATATAGTTGACTGTCAAGCGTGCCTGACCCAATGTCAACGTTTTTATTTGCTTGTTATTTACGCATTTCTTGCTCTCCCAGTCTACAAATTTTTGGAGGTGTGGTCCGAGTATTGCTATTTTGATTCGTGTTATTTTTATTTCTTAAACTGTGGCGAATTTCAGAGAAACGACAAAAAATGTAAGAAATATTTCAACACAAAAAAAGGTTTTTGAGCAAAAAATAGTAGCACCATCATAAAGAGCAGGTCAAAATCTATTGATCTTTAATTTTTTTATTATTTTTTTGGATTTTTCCCAATCCGTATGAGCGAGTTGAACAGTGTTCTCGAGCAAAAAATGCGCCTCACGCGCGAGGTGGCCCGATCTCGCTGGACGCGCTTATATACGGAAACTGGAGGCGGACAAGGTAGGCACAGATTTTGGAATGAGAAAGGAAAGAAAAACGGGAAAATATAGATTCAGATTTACAAATATCATGTTCGGTTTAAATGCAATCGTACCAGGATATATATGACAAATGGAGGCAGGAAGGGTTAGCCTAGAAATAGGCATAAGAAAAAGAGAATAAATTTACTTTTTGCACATAAAAAAAATGGGCAAGAGCAGGTGGCCTTGATTATGACTAATCGAAGAATTAACGGACTTAATCAACAAAAAAAATACAAAATAGGTAAAAAAGTTGAAGTTGTGCATAAAAAAGTGGAGGATTGGAAAACGATAGGATTTATAAAAAGAACTACAAAGGAATACGAACTTTACAAAATTAAAGATATTTTTACAAATTATAGGACGACATTTGTCAATCAAAAAATAGGAAAAAACTATATGGTAATTGACATTACTATCATCTGTAAAATATACAAAAAAGAAAAAAGCTGAGAGAAAAATAAAGCCAAAATAAAAAAGATATAGGTGAGTTTAGATGTTTTTAAGTGATGGACTGTAGGATCTGCAATGAAAGAAAAAAAAAACAAAGCACACATTGCTATGTAAAGAGGAGAAAAAACCACAAATGAAATATTAATAATATCAATCAGAAATATAGTAATAAAAGATAATATAGAGATATGCAGAAAAAAGATGGTTTATGTGAAAATATAAGATATTTATGTAGGTTAATAAGGCACGACAGTAAAGATTAAAAGTTCAGAAATATGTTATACGTTATAAATTATAATATTATGTAAATGTAAAAAGAAATCATAACACGTTGTTGTTTGTTTAATTAATTACATAAGTCACTCAATTAAAAAAAATATTATTACTAATATGAGAAGAAAATAATTTTTGATAGTTATGAAACGAACAAAGAAAATGTAGAAGTACATAAAAATCTATACATGACATAAAAAAAAAAAAAAAAAAACAATTTTATTTACAAATATCAAGAAAGAATTTCAAAATAATATTTTATTATAAACTTATATCCGTATTGATTTTTAAATGGTCAAAAATAACAAACAAAGGCTCATAACTGTTTTGTATAATAATAATGATTGCGTAAATATCGTATACATATACATATGTATCAATATTAACCTTAAATACCAGTTAGATTCATTATCAGTATTAAATTATTAACAATTATTTGATAAATCAGTAGACAAATTTCATGTATTGACTATATCTGTTTGATTTTCTAGCGAATTTTTATGAGATCGTTTTGGTTATCTATGTTTGTACGCATATATGTGTATTAAAAAATAAATTTTTTCATTTAATATTCAGACATGAGAATAAAAATATTGAAATATGGGGGTTGGTGCGCGGAGTGCGCAGGGGGCGAAGCCCCACTAGTATATATATATTAAAGTGTCCGTTATTTACCGATTTTGACTTTTAGATCATATACCCCCTAGATTCTCCTCGGTGTATCCTAAAATGGTATCCCATACATTGAAAACCCGAAAATTTTGGATCTAACACGTGCCCCTGAACGAAATTTGATTTCCTATTTAAATAGCTTAGGATTTTCAAGTATCAACCTTGTTTGATTTTTTTGACCACTTTAAGTATTTTTTGGAGTTCATTAATTGATTTTTTCCAGCTCAAAATAAGCAAATCGAAATATTTTATATTTTGGATTTTCAGTTCTTCGAAGGCTTTGAATGCCAAAATCGAAATTTTTTAGCATGCTTATAATGAGCTGGAAAACATCAAGTCCAAGTGATACGTAATTTAATGGTGTGATTTAAAAATCTATAAAAATACTTAAAGTAGTCAAAAAAATCAAACGAGGTTGAAGTTTGAAAATCCTATGCTATTTAAATGGGGAATCAAATTGGGTTTAGGGGCACGTGGTAAAACCAGAATTTCCGGATTTTTAGGGTATTAATTTTCATTTTAGGATACAACAAAGAGATTTCAGGGGGTATATGATCAGAAAGTCAAAATCGGTAAATAACGGACACCCTAATATATATGCATTGCTTTTCTAGCTTTTCTTACTCTGCCTTTCTTTATGTGCATATTGATATACATTGTTAAGCCTAGAATTTCTACTAAGAGAGTTACTTGTAGAGGTACATTTTCACAGGACGTAGGAAGCAGCTTCTAGCTCCTTGCTTTCATGACGTGACTACAGCGCGAAATTTATATTTTCTAACTGTCGTTGAATGGATAACAACCACAGCCCTAATATGACTTTATTTGTACATCAATAACACAAAGAAATAAATAAAAATCTTTTTTCCAGAAGTAAATGATCTCAACGTGATGAAAAATAAAATAAACTATTACACAGATAACATAATCGTTCCAACGACTGCTCATGTTATAGTAGTTACAACAAAACACGCTCCTACATTTGGAAGTTCGATCTATTGAACTTCCAAATCGGAAGCGCGTTTTTGTAGTCTTTAGAAAGGTTATATTATCTGTTATGTTTATTTTGATTTTTGGCAGGTTGCGATCATTTACTTCTGGGGATCATTAATCTCTGCCAAAGTAATTTAATTTACTCATTTTTGTTATTCATATACAAATAGGGTCGTTTTAGGGCTAAGGTTGTTATTTTTTATTAACAACAGTTACGAAATTTAATTTTCGCGCTGTGGTGACGGCATAGCCGGAAGAAGCTGGAGGCAGTCTTCTGCATTTCGTTAAAATGGACCAAAAGTGACGCACTACGTCTGTTGTGGAATACGGAAGCGGTTGGGCATTACGAGATAAATTCTGAAAATCATGTTTTGTATCTCTGCTAATAATTTGTATGTGGATTGAAATTAATATAAGATATTCTGTGAATAATTTTATTTATTCTTGTAAGTTCCGCAAACATTTCCGATTTGGGAAAAAAATCCCAATGTTATCACGCTTTTCCCTGCTTGGGAAAAATGATCGCTCTTTTCCCGCTTTTTCCCGTATTTCCGATCGCTTGACACCTTGTTTTTAGTAGTGGTTGCAAAAGCCAAAATTTTAATGTTATTATTTTTTTTATTGATATCGTATGATTTTTTCTTTAAAAGTTCAAGTAAAAAAATTTATGTACGCAAATTCTCTTTATCATTATTTAAACAGGTCAGTAAATAAATATAAAATTTGCATTTTTGCTAGTATTACAATTTAAATGAACGATAACCAAATTAAAATGTATATTGTATAGAGTTCTCGATAAAAAAAAAAAAAGATGAATAAAATATCATA
The DNA here is from genome assembly GCA_030522625.1 of Copidosoma aretas. Classification (NCBI taxonomy): domain Eukaryota; kingdom Metazoa; phylum Arthropoda; class Insecta; order Hymenoptera; family Encyrtidae; genus Copidosoma; species Copidosoma aretas. The sequence goes on from JAPYYV010000906.1 coordinate 8,183, forward strand.
TAAGGTTTACAAAATGAATATAACCTTACAGTAGACCTGCCTCACATAATATGTGTATATATCTGCATGTGTATGTGAAGCCATTGGACGTTACAATATCATCAAAATTATATTATTAATTTTTTTTTTTTAATGGAATAATAATGATGATATCATGTTAATTTATATCTTTAAAAATTTCATCCTACAATTAATTTCCAATTTCCAAAGAATTTTTTCACTTATTACGTATAAAAATACGCTCAGGATATTTATATCTAAATAATGCAGTATGCAATTAGCCCTAAAAAATAAGTGGCTTTTACAAGTTCAAACCTAATTTATCAGTACATTGACCTTGCGACTAATTGATAGTCATAGAAAAAGCGAATCGTAAGGAAGATCGTTTTTAAATAAGATAAAGGGTAAACGAATGAAGTACTGGTATTTAAAGTTATTATTGAAATGAATGCTCTACTAACAATTTTCTTACCTAATAATTTTAGTATTAACGTTATACTTACATAATGAAGTTATTTTTAGTACTGTTCAGTTACATAATCCTTCTTAAATCCAGAGATCTCTTATCAACATCATACTACCATTTATTTTGTGATAAAGTACTTCGACATGTATTTTGACGTCATTATAATATTTACCATTGATATTTTATCGTATGGACAGAATGTAACGCACAACACAGTACAGAGTAGTAAAAAACAGCAAAATTTCAAAATATAGTATGATAGCGGCTGTGTACTGGCGGTATACGGGTGACAGAATGCACTGATAGAGCCGTGTAAGGTCCGTACTTGCCTGAGGATTGCCCGCTACTTGGCCTGTACACAGGGCCTACTGCTATGTAAATGGACCGTAAATGTGCCGTAACGATATTTCTGATCGGGTAATCGAAGGTTTTCTCGTAGAGCGCACATGAGAGCGTACTATTTGTATTATGTAGTTTGGTTTTGGATTAATTAAGAGGGTCCATAAGCGATGACGCACAGTTAAGCAACCTCAACAGAATAGATGGCTCGCGAAGTAGAAAGAAAAAAGAATAAATGAACTAATAATCTATTAATTTCCAAGAAACGTTGAAAAAGACCAGATGATTTTCTATCAGCTTGAAATGCATATGTTACGGCTAAAGCTCCGGAATCGGCTAAAGCTAGTATTAGCCAGCTAATGCTGGCATCAACCAATAGACTTTGGCTAAAGCTGTATTATGCAAGTTACTCATTAATTTAACTCATAAACTAATTCCTTCTTTTAATATTACTTTAGTACTTCTTGTATTTTTTATTTATTATACTAATCACAGAAACAAGTGTAAGACAACAAATTTAAAAATCATAATCATTCATTTGTCACAAAAATAATCGTAATAAACTTAAAAATCAGTTCAAGTAATCATTTATTTGTACATGAAAGGCTTTGGTGACATTTTGAATTACAAAGCACTCCAGCAGATTCACATTTACATCTTTGCGTTATACATCCTCCCTTACAATTGCAACGTGAAAAACCTTGACCTCCGAATTTTTTTTGCCTGATGTTCTAAATTGTCCTTAGCCTAACTTAACCTAACGCATATTACGATTCACAAGAATAATTTTTAAACAGAGAACACAAAGTTCTTCTGATGCTGAACAAGGAGTACCACAATTTTTACTCAAATCACTCAACTCATTTATAGTGCTAGTTTCTGTCTCGCTTTCATCCTATTATTCTTCGTTCGCGCCAACTGCTGTCTCGCTTACGTTATTTTCTTCGTCGTTTACACCAGCTAGCACTTCACTTCACTTCTAACAGACTTTTGTTTTTTTGTGACAAGAAATGTAGAAACTCAAAAATAATAATATTGCTTCTTGCGTTGCAATTTTATATTTTTTTCCCAATTGTTGCAACATTTGATTTTTTCTTTCATGGCAAATAAATACGTGAACATCATACAAAAAATCAAACGTTTCATTGTTTTTATTATAAAATTTGATGCTAGTTTCACCTAAAATAGTTAAATTTAATTGACTTCTCCTTAAAAATATTTATGTTGGAAATTTCACAGAAATTTAATAGTAGTTTCGTACAAGATTGGAAAGGCTTTAATTTGCGAACCGAGAGGTTTACGGCACGAGCCATAGGCAAGGGACGTAACAAGGGTTCGTAAAGAAGCCTTTACGATCGAGTAACGAATGCTATTTTTCCTTTTGCGGGTACCAGGATTGCAAAAATGCCCGAGGTAGAATAAATTTTGTATTAACCTTCCTTTAAAGGAACAATGAGTTTGTCAACACCAGCAACGGAAAAAATATCAAATCTGTCTAGACGTCAAAGAAACAAATACAAGCATTGTAAGAAGTCATTTAGCGTTGCCCAAAATGCACATTGTAGAGGTGGACGTGTTATGCACTACATTTTTGATGTTTGTGTGTATACGAGAATACATTTTTTGAAGCAGGAAAATACATAGAAATTATATTGATATTATCGTATATGCCGTAACTATATTACTGGAAAACATCAAAAATTTCTCTCGAAATGATTTATATTATGTTCTGACAATTCTCTAAATTATTTTGCATAAAAATTTCATCGAAATTTCTAAATGTATATATAATGCAAAATATTACAATAGAAAAAAATGGCTTCACCAAGTGCAAACATAATCCATATAAACTTTTGTTTTATATGGACAACAGCAAACGTTACCCGCTACTGAGGAAAATGAAGAGCAAGAGGTCAGTCATACATAACTTAGTGTTTTATGACTGACGAGCAGATCATAACAGAAGACTGTGCTTAGTTATTAGGAAATTAGTACTAAAAATCCGTTCTTGTTTTGTACATAACCTACTATTATAAATTATACTTGTATTTTTGAATCATATTCTCTACTTTAATTTTTTTAAATCGATCCGACTATCAGTATAACTGTGGTTAATATTTTCAGCTGTTATTAGTCGTTTTTTTTTAGATTCGTCCGTGCAACTCAGTTTGAAAGTCTTCAATACTTAATCTTTGGCCTTCAATTTTGGATTAACCATTACTGAAACATTACTCTACTTGTTTCTTTTCCAGATACCAAGCCTTTGACATAACCAATGATAATAGTTTTCTTATGTGCACAGGCATTTTGTATTTGCAGGGGTTACATTCCTGAAAAATAGACTACAAATACGAAAATCTTGCTGGCGAGGACTTAGAGCTTATCAAAGTGGTGGGCTAGGTGCATGAAAACAAACATACATTTAATTCAAAATATTTTTTCTGTGCAACGTTTATTCAGACGGATTTAATTTAATTAAATGAAAGTTTTCTACATTATCAACGACTGTTTTACAAATGATGATGTCGCAATGTTTTCATTTTTAGGTTTGCCCAATAAGTTTTTTCTTTACGACGACCTCAAGTCTACGTACGGAGAGGAAAAATGTAAACAATTTTAGATTCATAACACATTAAGTGAGTTTTCTTACTAAAAGTCCTGTCGTTGCCATGGTTTCTGTACATATTTTTTCCCCTTCTTTTGTCTTACCAGCAGCCTTTGTCCACGATTTATGCGTGAAGTGAAGTGCGTTTACCGTAAAGAAGGTTTTATTATTTTCCATACAAATTTTAAAAGCATAAAAGTTTCTTAAAATTATATAATAGTAACCTTGAAGTATTTGTCTTTGTTTAATGATCAACCAGCACATTTTGTCCACGATTTATGCACGCAGTGGTTAGTGTCTAACATCGAGGAGGTTTTATTATTTACCATGCTGATTTCAAAAGTAAAAAAAATTAACGTAAAATTATGGGAGTGTAATTTTAATGTATTGGTCTTTCTGCGAGAGGCGAAGGGATCTAGAAAATTTTACCCTCACAACTATATATATATATATATATATTGCATTTTGAAGGTAAGCGAATGTAGACACATAAAAAAATCAGTGTCAGGAAAGCCCTGACAGAGAAGTGGAATTTCGAAATGGTCTGATACTAAACTTGACGATGTAGAAATTGTTTAATTTTTGTAGCCTTTATTGTCAGAAAACCATTCCGAAATGATTTGTAGACATTTACATGAATTCTCTGAATACGATAGATCTCTTTTGCTACTTTTACTTCGATTCCATTGCAGCATATCAACAATAGGTTTTGTTGTCGTATTGTATAACCCATAGATTCTTTGTACAAAATACCATAGAATAAAACTTTGCAAAATCAACAATAAACAATTATGAAGAAGTAATAAGTACTTATAAGAGATTTACATAAAAACTAATGGTAATGTGAGAATTTTGTAATACCTTTTTCTGTGAAATGAAATGATTGAAGTACCGGCTTTAAAAAGGACTGAAAAGTGCAGTGCTTTAACTACAAATTAAAATTTTTTTTGCCACCTTAGTAACAATTTAGTATTAGATTGGGTGCATTTCAAACTGTTTTCAAGTTTTTTTACCTACAAAGTAACTAAAGACAGCGTTTTATACACATTGAGATCAGATTATCATATATATGACGACACACATATATGAAAAAAGACGGATTTGTATACAGTGCTAAATAATGCCTTTGGATCACTAAATACCGCATTTCAAATTATTTTTTTAGACTTATGCAATACTTTATCATTGTAGATTATCACATTTATTTCAATAATCACCATTATATTCAAGTTCTTCAAGTTTTTTCGAAGAACACGACGAATAACCATCAAATATAATATTGTGCAAGATTTTATAAATTAAATAAGATAGAATTAAAAAAATCAATTGCAATGCGTGTAGAAAGATATGCGAAAAATTTCGAAAATTCTGAACTTTGAGAAGTCCGTGCTTAAAAATATCAAAAATTTCGGGCTCAAGACAGGTCTATTTTTGTTCTTGGTACCACAAGAAATAATTTTTACAGAATAGGAATTTTTTTAGTTTATTCATCTGGGGACCTTCCCTTGTTAGAAAGGCAGACAGAAGAACTAAGGTTATTTTGAGCTAAGTGTGGCAAGATTATGTAGGTTTGGGCCGAGAAAACCGTCATGAAATATCCTTCTTATGACGTTGAAAAAAACTCCAATTATAACAATCTCATCAATAGGAAGCAATCAATAGCCATAAAAAATAACAAGTTTTTTAGAGGATTTTTATACAGGAACATACTAAAGATCATTAGTTTTCGTTAGTTACTTTATATAAATATGTATCAAGAATTATTATCTGTTTAATAAGGAATTTATAAAATAGACAGTTATAAAATAATACAGATAGAAACATTAAAGAGATACAGACTTAGAGACAGGAATGTACAAGCACAGGAAACAATAAATAGATACTTGGAGACAAACAAGGTAGATAAGGAGTACTGTATCGATGAATGTCATAATTTGAAAGCTCGAGAATCACAAACATTTTCCGAAAAGACACAATATACTAAGATAAGGATGAATGCAAATTGAAAAATATTATTTTGTCACGACGGACACCAAAAAAATAAAAAATTTATCGAATTAAATTATAATTTAAAATAAATCAGAGACATAACCAGAATAAAAATGTACAGAACTATACATTTAAAGATTATTGGACGAAAACGTAAGGAGAAACCATCGGACTAAAAATTCGAGGATGAATATCGTGCAAAAAAAACAATCAATAAAAGGGATACAGATACAGAGAAACAATGATAAAACATAAAAGATATGGATTAGCAAAATAATTAATGTTTCGTAATAAATAAGCAGTAGCTAGAGCTAATACGAAAATATAGTAACTAAAATAAGAAGACTAAAATGCTGCAAGATAGAAGCTTTAATATGAAAAGTAAAACCACACACTTTCATGCTACGTTAGTTTAAAAATTGAACTATGCCGAACACAACCAGAACTAATTTGTTATTCATAGTAATTCGTGCCAATTATATCAATTGAAATATTAACAAAAAAGTTATTGCAAAACTGTAGATAGTAAAATGACTAACATAAAGAAAGTTAAGCTATCTATAAGACCAGAATCATAATCTGCTCGTGGGAGATTATCACACGGCGCCTGCAGGAGGCCAAAGCTCTACAAGTATGCATATAAATGATGATTCGTAAAATAAATAAAATATTAAAATAACATTACTGGAATATCAATAGAATATTATTAAAAATTTAGAAATTCGTGTGAATATTCAAATAAACTGAGCACCTAGGAACGAAATTTTTAAATTTATTTTCTGAAATAATACAGTATTACTGTAATGATTGGAGAAAATTTAGAAGTATTGCGTCATCATTGTAGTAATATCATTACATAGTAAAGTAGCATTACTGTATGATTGTTCATTTTAACAGTCATACAATCGCAGAATCATTCTTTAAATTGAGACTAAGTTAAAAGTACCAATTGACGGAACACGTCTCTATTCACGGAACATGAAAATTAACGTGCTATGGTACAACTTAAATTACCAAAAAATTATTTCTAATCAATAATTAATTCATCTTCATATTTTTAAACTAAAACAGCTCGATCGTTACATTACACCAGAAGAAAAATAAGTTTTCCTGTGTAATGATTTCATAATAGGGACAGAACCATACATAACCTAACTTTTTCCGTGGTCCGTATTATGAAACGAACTTTTTAAATGATTTTGATATCATCACAGTTAACTAATTGGCATGAAATGCAGTTGTATTGAAAGAAAATCCTGCTATCTCTGTCAAGCAATTCGAGTAGTCTCAAATTATTACAAAAAAATTATTTCACGGTCGAAGTTTCATAATAGGGACATGAATTATGAAACACAGGGACAAGACTTTTACTTCTGTTCCATAAAACAGACATATTAATTGTATCAATTTTATTATGAAAATCAATCTTTCTTTCACACAAATTTCATGAAAAAATCAGAATTACTCAGTGAAGTTACCGCGAGCCAAGAAAAACCAAAATCTCTAGCACAAAATCATGCCTGATTTTGTTACAGAATTTATAAAAAAAGGAGCGAAAATTCGTTTCATGATAGGTACTTTTAATAATATAACAATATTATAATAATATTAGTGAAGTATCGTTATGATGTTGAATTAATATTTTAAATTGACACGTTCTAATTCAAAACAAATATTTCGGAAATTGCTAAAATTACTGCAATTAATGTAGGTAAGACATTTTAACGCTTCAGCAGTATTGCTGCAATACTAAAATGAAATATTTCCACAATATAGTATTTAGGCAACACTGTAGCAAGTTGGAATGCTATGCAGGTACTCATGGTGGTATTGCGATTCAGAATAAACATACGCAACAAAAATTTTTTGAAGACCAGCAAAAAAAATTGAGCAGAAAGTTTATTTATTTCTTCTATGGATTAATAACCGGGTAAATCTGGAAAAAAATTCAATGTTTTCAAGGAACAAAATAAAATATTTCGGTACATGTACTCGTACACCTGATTTGTTGCTGTTACGAATCCTTACATAATTTTCTTATTATTTTATTATCTCTTATTGCAAGTTTGATGTTCGCATCATAAAATTGAAAATGGCGGATTCAGAATGGCGGTCAAACTCGAAAATTTTTTTTCATGGAAATTCATATACAAGGTTTATTTTTGGGATTTCTAGAGACAAAGTCGATGTTTATAGATAAAAATATAGAATGGCAGATACAAAATGTTAGCCAAAGAAGCCAGGATTTAGATTTTTTTCTATAAAAATCAGAATAGATAGGCATTTTGGGTAGCTGATGAAAAAATTTGTTTGTTCTAAATAATTAAACACGGCGAATAAAAATAGAAATAAAAAGAACATTCGATTATCTTTACAACTAGAGGGTAATTTTATGGTCACTAATCACAAATACTAAAATAAAAAAATCTTATAATATATTTATACGATCTAATTTTTTGAAAATAAATCTTGAAAGATACAAATAACGGTAAATAATATGCCCGGGGAATAAAAGTTCTAAAGTTCTTCAGATTTTACAATCCACTAATTTTTAAAGTTAAAAGATACAAATTAAATGATTAATTTTCTAAATGATTGTGACAAGATGTCGAATAAAAGTTTCCTTTCAATCTTTTAAAAATTATTCCAAAATTCTTGTAAAGGTTGCTTTTTATGAGATTACAGTTATAGAGAAATATCTGCTTTTAATAATAACTTACTAAATAGATAAATTATTTTCCGTGTAATACGAAAAAAATGATTTTCAATATTTGGATTGTTAAGATTAGGTTTTGCATTGGTTTTTAAATTATGTAATTATAACTCAGGAAAATATCTTTGAAAATTACTTTTATCTTTTTTTTAAGTATTTAACTATTTTTCTTTTAAATGATTTCCCTTGTAAATATATTACACTCCGCGTAGTAAATACAGTACGCTTAGCGTAGGTCGGATTATTTCCAACGCTAAGCGTAGTAATTTTACACCAAAATTTTTTACAGTGTCGATAAACCACGATGTTGGGTGCGCACGTCGGCGTGCGTGTTATGATTCGCTGTTGGTGGTGTCATCGGCACATCGAACTAGCTGTCGTTGTTTGATATGACTGCTTGTATGTATTTCAGCAGGCTATATAGGCCCAACGCCCGTGTCCTGATGTTACTGCGAATTTACATCTTAAGCGATCGACTTGGTGAGTTTACGCTTTTTGTGTTTTCGGCGTTTAATTTGAGCCGTCAATGACCTCTTATTTTTATACAATTTTTGTTTTATTCCTTATTGTTGTAGCTCCAAATGAGGGCCGGGAATTATTTTCAAACGGCAGAAAAGTCGATATAAATAAAGAACACCCATTAGTCGTTGTTTTATTAATTCATACATTGCTGGCATTGGGATCAATTTTACATTAGTGTTAATTTTTGCTTTGATATCAAATGAATACATCATTTAGCTAAACACACGTGTAATATAAGAAAAGTAATCTATTCGCTCCCATTTTTAAAAGTTTTAAGAATTAAAAAAAAATACAAGAAAGCGAGCATGTTGATTTATCGATACATTTGTCTTTAAAACAGTAAATAATAAATTTAAAGTTATTTTTATCAATAATCACTTAAGGACTAAATAAAGTATTAACAGTCGACACAACCCATTATACTACGTGGCGGATAAGTAGAGGCATATGGGTTGTGCCCTTTTAAACCACAAGCCAACAAATTATTTTAAACGGTGCAAATCAACAATTAAACTTTAACGTAAAACAAATACATCGATAATTTCTTACCGAAACAATCATAAAATAAATGAAAGGCAATTTTAAATGTTAATGCAAGAATGAAAAAAATCATCCCTAAGTGCGATTGGAACTTGGTAGAGCGTCTGTCCAGTAAGCAGCAGGTTGTGTATTATTATATAAAATACGTTTAGAATGTAGTTCAATTTAGTAAAAATTAGATATTAAATATTTATTATGAAAGGATCTATATAAACGCACCCAAACCGCTACAAACTCGATGCGAGACAGGTCGCGATCGCCGAGTGTAGCTAAGTACTGAAATCAGCTGACTTGGACGCACTCCGTGCACATATCTCTACTTTACCGACATGGACTGCGTGTGCATTAAGACATATTCCAAGCATATGTACTATAATTTAATTTTCTGAATACAAGCGACTGATATAAACAGATAGATATAAACTTATTTTCCCATGTTTCACTTGACTTAGAATATGCCATACGTGCAAAAACTAATTGATTCTTCTGATGTATATAGGTCCGAAATATAACATTTTTCTATGATCTGATGCGATCGATAAAAGTTTTCGGATCTACTAGCATTTAATTTGTTTGAAAAATTTGTATGAACTAATACATAAATTATTTGACATTAAAATTACAATTGATTTAAGCCTGAGTTATTGCTCTTCAATATTAAACTCCGAGTTATCCGGTCATTGCCCGAAATTCCAAATTATCCAATTAATACCCAAAATCCCGAATTATCCCTTTTTTGCCAAAAATTTCATAACTCCCTTTTTCCTCCCAAAAATGAGTAATTCCCCTTCTTAGCGCAAATCTGAGTTATTCCCTTTTCACTCCCAGGCGACGATACATGAATAAAGGTCAGAGGTATAAACAACAGTTATAATTTATCATGAGTTTGTGTCATGCATCCGTAGTGAATATACCTAGTAAGATAATAGTTATAATGTTTTGTGTTTTGCGAACATATATTATTGTCAGATTCATAATACACCATAATGTTCTAAGATACTGTTTGCATCGAAATTGAGGTTATATGGCAAAGTATGAGGATATTGTATTTTCTTTATGCGTTTTAACCATATGTATGATACCTATTAAATCCTACAAGGCATTATCTATATATTAAGTTATGACTCTAAGATACACCCAAATAATTAATTTCCTAAAGTTTTACTTTGATTATACAGCATTTGCATCAACGGCTAATTGCTGTTTGTGTTAAAAACTGCAATCAGTGTCCCTAAGCTTTTTTTCTAGTTATCCTGCATATACGGTACACCAAACGTTTCAGAAATATTGCAGAGCCAAATATTTTGAAACATAGAAAAGTTTTACATGACAAGATAAAAATGTTTTTGAAACGTTTTAAAACTTTTATTTGTTTTAGGCTGAAACAATTTAGTGACTCTCTTGCTAATGATGAATGTTTCCAAAGGTTTGTAAAACGATTGTAACAGGTACCCCTTATCGAAATATTTTATACATTATACCTTTATTAATTTGCATTATAATCTAACTAATGCTTACAATGTGTACAATATGTACATTTAAAAACACACAGTATAAAAAGAAGTCTGAGTATAATTAAATCTTGTATGTGATTAAAAATTTATTATGCACTCCAAGCTTATTCAATTTGCATTAAAAAATATCCCTAACGAATTTTGAATGACTACATCAATATTCACGCAAATTAGGAGAAAATTTTTTTTATTTAAATATCAGTAAAACCAATTAATAAGACAACCCAAAATTTATAGTATATTTATTATACCACACGATAAATATACTGTCAGAATATTATGAAATTATTCTCTATACATATTAGTAATTACCCAAATTATACTGAAAATCTTACATAAAATTAACTTGAAAATCAGTATAAAAAACAATACATTTAATTACTTGGAATTACTTTTTAAAGAATATAAGGCAACGAATACGTTGTAAAACTTTTACGAAAATATCATACATACTTTTTTCGTTTTAATTATTTAGGACGAATGCTGGTTTTTGGTTGATAAAAAAAACCACAAAACCTAACAGGATAGTTGAAATGAAAGACAAATAATTTTCATTTTAAGCCATCAGTATATCAAACTAAGAATTTTAAACGAAACTAGTCGCAGTAAATCGTTTTTTGAAAATGAGAATTTCTGTATGTCTACCTTGATTAGAAGTGAAATTTTTTCTTTAAACCGCTATTTGTATGAGAAAATAGAAATTGTATTCTTTGTATATTTCAAATTACTCAACAGGTCTCTAGAGTATGAGTAATGACGACGATTTTCTATCACTGAATAACACGTTTTCGTAAATGCAAAATAAATGACATAGCTTATTAAGAAGATTCAAAGTAGGAATAAAAGGTTTTTGTCAAGCTCTTTGAGATACAATCATTTTGAATATTAAACTGAATTTAATGAACAAGGATAATCGTTAATACTCTTCTTTGGAAATTGAATGATCACTGTAACATCCTTAATTAGGTAAAAACTCGATTTTTTTTGGCCCACAATATGAGTATAGAAGACAAAAATTTAAGCCTAGAAAACGTACATTACAATTTCATTCCTTGAATATGATAACGATTTTTTTTTACACACTTGCATGGATAAAACAACAGAATACAAATACATTATAACATTATGGAAAAAAGCAAATCTTTTAAGTTGGGTAAAATTATTACATGCTGACTAAAACAATTATTTCGCAAATATGTTTTTTTTTTTTTATTTCAAGTATTTGTGTAGCACTATCATTAAAAATTAAGTATTGCATCATTTATTTACTCACGAAAACTTATAACCTTATAACTTTTTGGAATAAATGCACAATGTTTTAGACAAGAGTTTGTTGCATAAAAACAACCGTCTCTATGTGACGTATACCAATAAATAACAAAGTGCAAATGATTTTTTTTTTCTTCAACTGATACGGATAATCTATCAAATACAAAATAACACTAAAAATTGTGTGCAAAAAGGGTCTATCTGATTAAACATACGTTTAATTATCAATAACAATATTATATCAGGTTATAAATACATACAATTATGATATTCTAGTTTATACAATTTTGAAGAACATAGAAAATTCAAGATCAACTTTTCAAAGATACATTTAAAAAGTAGGAGATATTGAAAAAATTCTATTATAATGTTTGAGAAAACTCTAAGCTCGACTTCGTCTTGGCCGGCGATTCTATGCGATTAATAGTAGAACAACATCTTTTCCTTCCTACGTATACTATTTTTTCCTTGTATAATCTCCAAAATTTCTACAGTACATTTTAATAATTTCTAACAAATATTTATTAATATTATACATCTGGAGCTTAGCTAAACTAATTTTCGAGTTTTTCTGCTCTTCTTTTTTTTACCCGATTACACAAGTATAACGTATATCTTTTTACTGAATGTGGCATCCACGCTCCTTTGACAGTCGATCACTTTATATGAAGTCCATTCTGTACATGTTTTGTATATTAGTATACGTCGGCCACGCCCTGCGACAGTCTTTCATTTTACACACAAGTCCATTCATGTACAAGTTTTCCATGTTTAAATCAATCAAACGCATTCTTTCTACCAACGTTATCATTATTGATCACATTCTCTTAAACATAAAAATTTTTATTGCATGATGTCAATTCAATTTTTTCGGCTTCTACTGCTGAGCTGCTCTTGTAATATCATATATCTATATTCATTGGCCTATTGAGTTCTGGGATCTAGAGCAAGAATGTTATAAGGCGGTTTCTTACCCGAAATCGGAGCATAATGAACAAACTTCTGGAGAGGGTGTAAGGAATAACAATTGTTTAATTGTTACTCCCATTCTAATATTACTGCTCACATGAATTTGAAAATTATTTAAAATTAATTTTTAAATATTGCTTTACAAAATCTAAAAAAAGTAACTTATAAAAAAAGGAAACTAATCGCCTTGAGAAACATTCTATAATTTGTTGCTTGCTCAAAACAATTATTGTTCACTAAATTGATTAAAATCATGTTATCTAACATAATCAGTGAGACGGTTTCTTTCTTTTTCTTTTCAAGTACTTTTCAACCCGTACATCAACTTAAGCTGATTTTTACGGGATCCCTATATCAGCCTGATATAGAGGGTGTCGATCCCTAAACCCCAACTATAACCTCCTTTTCTAACGTTACCAACACGTCGTTATCCATAATCTCTGTTTCGTCTTCCTAAACTAATCCTTTTTGTACCCCTTTAATTTTACCTATTTCATCCTACAGTTCACCAACTAGTGCCGCACATACCCAGAGCACGTACGGATCTTAGTCCCGGGTCGCCCTGTGGTGCAGAACTTCTTTTTACCCCAGAATCCCACACTTCCCCACTAGTCCCGCACCCATTCAAGGCAACCCTGAAGCCAACCTTCAGGTATCCCTGTGGCGCAAAACCAGCTGCGGGACTTGCGAGCGAATCTCCGTCAAAAACAACTCTGAACAAATTTCCAAGGTGACCCGTTCGGGATTCAAAGCCGCACCTTACTTAAGCACCGGCACTGCAACTGACTCAGTTGTGTCTTAGCCAACTGAGCTACGACTGTTACCATTAAAACGTTTTATCGTTGTTAAACATTACTTTTATTTTCAACGTAAGCGTAAAGTTCCACATTTTTTACAGGTTTTACAACTGACTTACAGTGTTATTCCGTTCATCCATGACTAGTAATTAAAATTTTTTCTAATAATGTTCGTTCACAGATTTTTAAAAAAATGTATGTAATATTTTATACCAAAAAAATGTATTTACGAAAAACAATTTATGTAATACTTATTTAAATTATACAATTTAATCAATTGAAAAAATAACAATATTAAACTATAGTTTTTACATTTGAATAATAATTATAGCTGGTGTAAAAATAACAAACTTAGTTTCTTATACTATAAATATACCTTCAGATGCAGGTAATGAATCATCATTGTCATTTACTTTATACGAAAATCAATTTCTTTCTCTCTTACATTTCTTTCTTACAATAAAGATTGCTAAAAATTTTAATCATCATTGAACTTATTTATTCTGAATAAGATGAATATACTAAATTTTATTTATATAATCATATACAAATAAAAAAAGTTCCTGTATTGTATATTTCTTTTCTTTAAGATAATGTTATTTTTTATTGTACTTTCGTATGATAGAGGATTAAAACAGAATGAAAATAATGTAACAATAGTTTAGTAAATGTCTCTATTTTAGTTTAAAATAATGGGTGATTTCTATCTTCTCCATTTATGTAAGTCTTCTTCGAGTACGACATTTTTAATACTCTATCATTTGATTATGATATTTATATTTGTTTTACTATATTCTTAAAGTGCCATTCAATGATCCTTTTCCAATCATATGTTACGTCGGAGTGACGAAACTATAAATATATTAACGCGTTTTAGGCCTAAGCTTTCGCTTAATAGCCTGGGTAAAGATTCGACGAATTAGTAGAAATATAACCGGAGCTTGAACTGCAGCCGCACGTGTTAAGGAGGGATATCCTCGGTAACACGGCACGGGTGCCTGTCATATATGCACGGCTGGATCACTACTTCCTATATGGAGGTACGCTCCGTATAGGGCCGTAATGATCGCAGTGGTCGTACATATATGATAGACCAACGACGTTGTGTGTCCGTACATAAGTCGTTAGCTTGTAGTGCGGGAATGCAGCATAATACTGATTGGGGGTCCGTCCCCGACAATATTATCCCACTTTAATATTTAGCGTGCCTAATTTTTTGTAGTAGGTAAGGTAGGCGAGTTTATTGAAAATCAAAATATAATATTTAAGGACTTACTTTTTATTTCGAATCACGGATACAAGATCGTCAGCGTGGCTCTGATCGTAATCGGTTTCCGTAGAGTCTGGTTTTCACGAAAGGCTCTGAATCGGGGTCGTCCCGGCAGAGTCTGGACCTTAAACCGAACTGTGCTGAAAGTCTGCTCGAGCTCGGGGTAATGACTTGCTGATGAAGATGCAAGAGCGCTGGGCGGGAAAGATTCTAGAAGGTTCTAATGACTTATGGTCAAATAGAGAACCTCCTTTTGTCTTGCGTTCTTATCTTAGCCACTCACAGTGGCTGCACGTATGCTCAAAATTTGGTATCCGGCTCTCTTGCAGTAGAAAGAGGGAAATGATTTCCGAGTCACTCTTATCGCCCTCCGTCTTGCCTTACATGGGTTTAAAGTGTACAATATTTGTCTTATAATTAAATTAGCATGATCGCACAGTCTGCGTTACTTCGCTATATAGGTTGTGCAATTCAATAATGAGATGGATTGGCTGCAAAAACGAATGGTGAAAATCGGTCAAGCCTACAGAGAGTTGCCGCGGGCTATGTAGGCGTTGCGATGTGCATTATTCGCAATTACATGATGATTTGCACGTAATACCTTCGTAAGGGTTAATGCATACGAAGGGCATGTTGCATGCCATAATTTGCTGGCCATAGTTATAACACATATTATAATTTACAAGACGATTTGCTTTTATGGTTGTAGATCAGCTAAAAACTAAACGCCTTTATTATTAGATATGTCGAATTCTTATATTGACTAAATTCTTTTGTTATTGATCCCAGTTTTTACGCGAGTTGCATTCATATGCATCTGTGTGTAAATATAAACAGATGCAATTTGCAAATAATATTTCGGGATAAATTTCTTGGTTGCATTGAAAGTTGATATCGCCTAAGGCGTATGCCTCACCGGAGTTTAAACGGTTTTCGTTCTCTCGGTTTACTCATGGTTTATTAATTACACAGCCACACAAAAAAAAAGTTGTTGTCGAGTCTGACAGTCAGACTATGCATACTATATGTTTTTGGGGTCGCTGAATCCAAATCTGAGGTAAAAAATACCCCTGCACGTCTGAGTTTTGACGTAACCTAGAAAACGTATTTTACAAAAAAAAAATTTTTGTTGAGTCTGACAGTCAAACCATGCATACTCTATGTTTTCGGGGTCGCTGAATTCAAATCTGAGGTCAAAAATACCCCTGCACGTCTAAGTTTTGAGATAACCTTAGAAAACGTATTTTACAAAAAAAAATTTTTTGTCGAGTCTGACAGTCAGACCGTGCGAACTATGTGTTTTTGGGGTCGCTGAATCCAAATTTGAGGTCAAAAATACCCCTGCACGTCTGGGACTTGGCATAACTTCAAAAAACCTATTTTGCACAAAAGTCTATTCTGACAGTCAGACAATGCATACTATATGTTTTTGGGGTCGCTGATTCTAAATCTGGGGTCCTAATCGTACCCAATGTACACCGCAAGAAGGTTGCACGACTTGATTTTGTAAATCATATGAGAGCTTTTTATGTAAAATTAATATTTGTTGAATGCTCGCCAAGAACAAATAAACGCTTGAATGAACAAATCTTATGTTCATTAAAAATAAGTAGAATCATTACCAATTAGAATAAATGACTGTATTAGGTGACTAGAAATAAAAGTGACTGATTAGAATTAACGAATAGAATGGAAATAGTATGATTCGTGTAGATGACTTTGATAGAAATTGAATCACTAAAGTAAATGACTGGCATGGAAATATAATGATTAGAGTTAATAACTAGAATGGAAATTAAGTGACTAGAGTGAGCAAACTTTAAATTAAACGATTAAAATATACGATCAAAAAATCAGACTCTTAAATTAGATTTCAGTTTCTCTTTTGGTACTGTACCGAAATCTTTTCTCATCAAACGATCTATGCAATGATTTACGCTTTCTATCTTCTTTCGGTGTATCGCGCTTTATCATCCAACAGAAATCTGCCATCATATTTTCGTTCCACCTTCCTTGATAACAAGTTTCCATGATTTTTATATCTTGATGAAAGCGTTCACCTTGCTCTTCACTAAAATCACCAAGATTTTTTGGAAATTTATCGAGATGTGCATGCAAAAAGTGCAATTTTAAATTCATCAAACATCCTAGCTTTATAAAATCTTCAACCATTTTAGCTAAAATCTCGATATACTTCAAACTTTTGGTATTGCCTAAAAAGTTCTTGGCCATGTCTTCAAAACTGAGCCAGGCTGCCTTTTCAAGCCGATTCATTTTACCAATGAAATTTGTATCTTTGAACATAGTACGAATTTGTGGTCCATCAAATACTTCTTCTTTAACCTTGGCCTCAGAGAGTTTTGGAAATTTTGATTGGAGATATTTAAAACATTCACCTGATTTATCGAGGGCTTTGACAAATTGTTTCATGAGTCCAAACTTAATATGCAATAGAGGAATAAGAACTTTCGATGGATCTACGAGAGACTTATTGATGATGTTATTGTATCCTGGAGTTAAGGATGATCTTACTGGCCAATGTTTTTTCTTACTATAATGAATTTTTTTATCTCTACCAGAGCGCCGTTTCAGGCCCACCCGCGGCCAATCTTGGCCGCTTGACTTGGCCCAAGCGATTTAGCTAAGCCGTTTGATTTATTTTCCAATCGGGTACTTTAAGGGTTTACGAATGATACTTCTCTTCGTATGAGGGCTTGAGATGACCTTTTTTCCGCTAGAGCCCGAGCATTATCTTTGCTTGGGACGTCGAAAAGACCTAATCCATCCCTGAACATGCTGGTGTGTTTCCAAAGTATTAACCAGGTGACGATGTCCCGATTGAGGCATACACAGTAGACCTGTGTGATATCGGCTTAGAGTTGATACGGTCTCGGTCCAAAAATAAGTAAGACGAGAGTAGGCGAGACAAGACTGCGGGAAGTCTCGTCTCGTCTCGGTATCGTCTTGAAGTATCGGAAAATCCCGAGACCTCCGAGAGTCTCGTAGGTCCCGAAAAAAAGTCCGAGGCTACCAAGAGTTCCAGTGGTCTCTGGAAAAAACTCAAGACCACCAAGACTTTCGGAGGTCTCGGAGAAAAAAGGCGAGACTTTTAATAACTTTGATGTTGTAAAACGTAGAGATTATAATAAAAATAATTTTTTCAAGAATTTTTTCCAAGACTTTTGAGAGTCTCGGGAATTTCGCAATATTTCGAGACGATACCAAGACGAGACTAAACCACGAAAAATATTTTTTTGATGAGACTTTAAAGACGAGACTGAAAATATCGAGACGAAACGAAAAGTATTGGGATTATGTCTGTACCACGTGACCTCAGTATATATATGACTAATATAGAGGAGAAATAATACAGGTCTTATGGGAGGAATCTTGTTTTTATTTTTTTTCGTAATTAAAAAGATGTTAAGCGTAAAAAGGTTGTTAATTCCATGTTGCTGACAATATGAGAGTTACGTTATTTTTTTCCTATGGTGGAATCGTTTATTAAGGTCGAAACAGCGTTTTGAACGGATACGGAGTGCAGTTAACCTTACATCGAGCTACGTGTATGTGTGAGCAGGAGAGTGGGTGTGTGAGTGTCCGCTGCTGTTGTTCAGAGGTAAACAAACAGCTGAAAGTAAGTTTAACTGCACTCCGTATCCGTTTAAAATGCTATTTCGACCTTAATAAACGATTCCACCATAGGAAAAAAAATAACAACGTAACTTTCATAATGCCAGCAATATGGAATTAACAACCTTTTTACGCTCATCATCTTTTTATTAACAAAAAAAAAAAAAAAACAAGATTCCTCCCATAAGACCTATGTTTCTCCTCTATATTAGTCATATATATACCGAGGTCACGTGGTACAGGCATAATCCCAATCGTTACTAAGTCTTGGTATCGCCCAGGCCTATCAAGACACATCTGATCCGAACACCAGATTGAACACTTCCTTGCTAACGTTATCAAGATGGAAGAGTAACAGTTTATCCTAAACCATAAAAAGCAACGGTAAAATATACAGCAAATCCATGAATAACGCTTAACTACCATGGTGGATTATGTAAAAGTATAAAGAGATACACAATTCTGCAATTCAACGTCAACATTTACACAACGGTGAAATTTTGTGTTGCTTCATTTTCCATCTAAATTTGTGTCAAAGACATAATAGTACTACTTAAGTAGAAATAAGTATGGTATTAAATTCTCACCAGCGTCCTCCGAAAAAGGTAGTGTTCCATGCGGACCTCCACTTTGAAGATCAGGCAGGCACAACTGCTTTCTAGGCTTGTCTGTACAGATTGATTTTTCACTATTCACGTCATTCGACGCATGCAATTTAGGAAGACTACTATCATTTTCTTGGCAAGTTTTTTCGTTGTTCGACTGTAAGGCTTTACTAATATTATTAAAATTGTAAACGTAACTAAGCTCTGAAAGACACTGCATAATATCACTGACATTATTATTATTATTCACACAATACGCATTAATAGCTGTTAATAAATCGTCTGTCGACACAGTTACTTTTTTCAAAACCATTGTATGCAGTTACACAATTCAACTCAACGCCAACAAATGACGGAACAACGACATGAGCAGCAGAATGCAAATAACAACACCACGCGTCAATATTTAGAACCATTAAACACATATTAATAATAAGACTAGACAATGACGGTTTGGTTATGTAAGTTCGCGGATTTCCGGTCACCTGTCTGTTTACGCACTTGCGATTAAGTGTTGATGTGCGGTTAGCCTCGAACTGTAGTTTCCAGCTATATATAGTATACAAAGCATATTTAATGAAGCGTGTGAAGTTTATGGTTTGTCCCACGTACATACACATCTTCGGAAGTTGGACTCCCGCCCTGTCATGATACAGCAGCATACAGAGTTCCTGCATACTCGTCGGTTGAACGCTCGAGAACGTGTAAATTATAAAATATATGTACGCATTATGTTTCGACAGAGTTTTCTCCCTCTCCTGTTTTACTAGTATGGAGCAAATATCAGCAGAAGCAAGGTGCGCGTAACAAACTGCGCAAGCACACAAA
>JAPYYV010000907.1:0-27377 GCA_030522625.1 Copidosoma aretas
GAATATAAATAATACTAAAAAGAGTCAATTTCTTTGACTAATTTTTCCGACACCGTACCATTTTATGGTTAATACTTGGTATTGCTTTTCAAAACTGTGTTTATTGAACTGTATCACCTTTGGACGCTTATAAATATCCTAGGCATCCATAACAATTTTATTTATTAAATGAATAAGTAAAAATTTATAAATTTCATGCGTCTAAAAATCAAGAGTAAAAAATAGACTTTATGTATCACAAAATCATAAGATTAAGATATATGCATTGGCAAATCTCCAATGTTTTAATTATTCGTTGTAATTTATAAATTTTTTAACTAAGATAAAATTATCTCTCAGATTGAAGCAGAGACAGTAACACCGTAGATAAGTAATTTAATTATATTTTTTGAGTTTTATTTAGTCCTGACACTGTATAACAAACTTAAATAAATATTAAGGCAACATTAATTTTTAGCACGGACTTTATTTATTTAACGTGTTATTTAACAATAAAATATACTGTTAAAGTTTGATTCCCATGTATATATTACATTTGTAAGAATTTAGCAAGGCATCTGTGAACTTGATTGAGATCATATCTTACCCACTGCAAAAATAATCAGAAATAAATTAAAAATGTACATTACCAATCATAGTCAAAAAGTGTATAGAAATAAAAAACAAAAAAAAAATTTGCCGTAGCCAAGATTCGAAGGTTTGCCTAGCAAAAGTGTGAGAGCTGCTAGTCCACTCGGCCATCGCATCAACTGGTTGCTATAGTACAGTTGTAGTACATAAGTTGTGTCTACGGGCTTGGGTTATATATATATCTATACGTGGTGGGAGGAGCTAGAGTAGAGGGGTTTGGTTTGGGAGACTCTTACGAGCTGTACTATAAAGGCTCCGGCCAATAGCCACGAGCCTCTACTCTGTCATACTCTACTATGAGCGACACTACTACACGGTCTGGCAGCACGGTTCTTGAAGGTGTACCTTGTAAAAACTTTTTATGTTCCTTCACTCTAGGAAAAATTAAAAAATGTGGCATGTACCTTCCTGCTGCAGACGCAAAGAGCTGCAGTTACTGTCTCACCACGTTCAGCAGCAGTGAGACCCCTAACTTTTTAGGTCCTACTTTTGCAATCACTCTTGGTGTGGTTTTTAGTACAGCACATGTACCGGTTTCATCTACATTGTAGATATTCTCTGGCAAAAATTCATGCTCATCAAATAAGGATCGCAGCAGTTTAAAAAATTCATCAACAGCCTTTTCAATAAAATCATTAGCCCTGTCAAAAGGAGTATGTTGAGCCTTGCTATAGGAAAAGGTGTGCCTTTTTATGAAACCTGCAAGCCAGTCCTTGCCAACAACTCCTCTAAGGGACATTGAATTTTAAAGAATCTTGAAAAATAAATAAAGTGAATTGATGTATTTTACACTAAGTACACACCAACTTTGCTATTGAACCTGTGGGGAATATGTGATTCAACAGCAAAATCATAGGCTAGTTTTCTTCGATTAGTTTACGTCAGTCTCATGAGTTTACTTTCCATTTCTTCAACATACCTCTTGCTAGAGCTTCTTCTTACTCGGCGCTGAAAGTCCGACTAAACCCTTCATTTTTGCTCTCAATTTTTTGACCATCATTTTTTAGAATCTTTGCAACTTATCTTCTTGAAGTTGTCCTTGAAATCCCTAATTTATCTGCTTCAAATCTACAAGATGTTGCTTCAAGCACATTTTCAACATCAAAATGAAGTTGATTCCCATTCCATATTTTTTTCGTAGACTTCTATTTATAGTTATGCACCATTACTGCACTACTTATAACTACGTAGACTAACTAAATAATTAAATATTGCTTCGGAACTTTAACGACACTAGCTTGTTTGAACTGTATTCCGCGTTCAAATGTTAGGTTACAATGCTCGACTTGGAACAGCTGACTTGACTGAAGCAGTAAACTCGATGGCCACTGTACCCCCGTATAAGTGGCCTCCACGCTCCCAAATGAGGTTGTTTTAAATGGTTTATGAATTCATTTATTAATGTAATTTTAAAAAACAAAAAATAGGGTATTGCAGATTAAAGTTTAAACTTACGACTACAATTAATTTCCAAATAATTGGACGATTCTATTGCTTCAAAAAGTCTCATTTATAATGGGATCATGCAAATTCTTTTTCTGTAACATTTAAATGTTTTTAAACTTGACAAAAACACTTAGAATTAATTTTTTTTGACGCCTACAACTGTAGGCATTTATGAATCAATTAAAAATTAAAGTTAAATTTGTTTGTCAATAACATCAGTGTAAATATTGTGTGGCCACTTTACCCGGCTGGCCACGCATACCTCACTCTCCCTTAGTAGGGTTTAAAGCACATCGTATTCAGAAAATTATAATATCCTGTAAAATAAACACGAAATAATATATTTGTAATTTTTACAATTTTGTATAAGAGGTCGTACAATACGTGGTATGCCAAAATTATTATGTTTTTTTTAATTTTATCAGCGAGTGAAATAGCGAATACCATGATCATCCTTGCAAATTTGTACAATAGTCTGCAAAACGATCACAATTAGGGACTTTACAAGTTATTTCAGTACATTTACTTTTTGACTCTATACGTAGTTCTCGAATCATTCTCATAAGATCGAAAACAAACAAATACATTCTCCTTTCTTGAATAAAACTAGTTAGACTAAGACTAAAACTATATAATTTCTATTCTTGGATATGGTAGATAGGCTATGCTGATTCTAGAACATTTGTCTCCCCACCGCTTGGTGTTCTCGCCCCCCACCCTGCCACTCGGTGTTCTAGAATCAGCCACCGAAACTGCATCACTATGCGGAAGACTGAAATACGGGAATGAAAATATCATTCGAGAAAAATTATAAAAACTTTGTTTATTGTTATTTAAAGTTATTATTTTTTTTTCTAAAATTTAATTGTACAATAATCACTTGAGAACATAATTTATCATTACAAACATATTTTGATTTTAAAATATTTAAATATATAATAGTCTCTTCATAACTCCATGTAGGTGCTAAAATATTTAACTTAAAATTCAATTGCGTGGCAGACCCTTTTTCTCTTGCTTGCTTCTTCCAGGGATGAATCTGTATTTGACGGAGACTCTTTCAAATCATATATTATTGGAGCTGGTCTTGCTATCACCCTTGATAAGTCGAGCGGCGACTTGTCAAGTCAATCACCGGAATTGATTGACCCAATGCTGATTACACAAAAAAAAAAAATTTTACATTATTAGCAGCAAATTTTTTTTCATCAACTTATGAGATTTATAGAATGGTGACTTACCTAGTTATTGAACTGCTGCTGAAGGTGGTGGTCTTTGCAGAAGAGGCATTGTTCTTTCCTGTAGATCAGTGAATGACGGAGTCAGAGATGCTGGTGACTCCCAAGATTCAAACATGGCTTCAACATACGATTGTGCTGAAGGAAGATAAGCAGCTACTACCCCAGATACGAATGTTCTCTGAGATGTCAGAGCCATCACCATTGGTTTATCAATGGCAGGAGGTGTTGACTCGCACAATGCTGGAGCTGAAGCTTCCGTTAGAAGAAGTTTAATCAAAATTGATAAAGGCGTCATCGAAAATATTTTCATCCTGCAATGAAGGTGGCAGCTCGTTGTATGAAGTCTGTTCAATCGGCCACGTGGAGGAAAGACTTGAAATATTTTTATCGCAAGGTAGAAGCGATGGATCATCCTGAAGGAAGGACGAAAAGTTGCTAAATAATCCTCCATCCTGAAGTAAAGCTGCCATGTCTTCATCCTGCAGTAAAGCTGCCATGTCGTTATCCTGAGATAGGGGTGGCAGGTCTCCATCCTGGAGCAGAGGTAACATGCCCACGTCCTGGGGTTCAAATGGCAGAAAGTTATGTGTACCCTGAGGTTAAAGTCGCAGCACGTTCAGATATGCTAATATTGTGTCCCTCTCAATAATATCCATCTCACTGGTGTCTACTTGCTGTGGACTTGTACTTTCTATGATGATGATGATGATGATTGTAGAGATGGTTAATGTTGTCAATACTGCGTTGAGCAGTGTCAAGGACTGAATAAATTTGAGAAGCTATGCTAAGTGAATGAAACATTGAAAAAGGTGGAAGGGAGAGAGGGAATAATTGCGATATAGTTTGTAACTTTTGAAAGCCGCTGGGGGGAAATTGACTGAATGTAGAAGGGATGTATCGTGTCTTTCTCTTAACATATGATTTATACTTGACCAATGGAAAGAAGATTTATTATAGCACCATTCCACTGGAAATTCTCACGCGTTATAGGCACACACGCTGTTTCTCCCTCCTGAAAATTTTTCAAATTTCATATGGCTTCCAGCGCGTCTCGAGCATAGTCGATTTTCAAGATTCTTGCTCAATCAAATCTTTGTAG
The DNA here is from genome assembly GCA_030522625.1 of Copidosoma aretas. Classification (NCBI taxonomy): domain Eukaryota; kingdom Metazoa; phylum Arthropoda; class Insecta; order Hymenoptera; family Encyrtidae; genus Copidosoma; species Copidosoma aretas. The sequence goes on from JAPYYV010000907.1 coordinate 4,417, forward strand.
TCCAGTTGTTGCTGGCTTTTGAAAATTTCCAGCTATCCTCTCAAGACATAGGCACACACGCTGTTTTCTCTACTGAAAATTTTTAAGAGTTACAAAGAGTTTCATCAAGTTTCTCAAGATTCTTTGCTCGGTAACATTCTTACTTCCAATTGACTTTTCATCGATCAGCAGTAGAATAGCAAGGTAAAAAGGAAATTTTTCTGTCGTTAATACATATAGACTTTTCTAAAAAAAAAACATGCCGCTCTATCGTCTAGACATTCCTAATACTACTTGCCATGTTTGTGTGTGTGTGTGTGTGTGTGTGTGTTTCTTATGTCATTTTAGATTGATTTTTTTTTGCACAGATAAAATGAAAGGTTCTTCAGAGTAAATGCAATCGAATAGAGAGTTAAAATAACCATCATCACTGCTCAATATTTCAAAGACTGTGCTAATGATATATAGCAGCTACAAAAGCGAATTTCAAGCCATAATGTTGATGCTAAGGATAAACATTAGATTATGAGTACGGGATATGCAGTTTTTCACGAAGTTGATGTTTTGACTAAACATCGAAATTTAACGACTTCTGACAGACAAAAATTTTAAGCTGCGACGGCATTGTTAAAAACTTGTATGTGTAGACTTCATGATCATTTGGAAGTAATACAAGCTGTAAAAGCAATCGAAAATTAAATGCAAGAATATGAACGGTCTGAGGTGAATGCACCTGAAGAAATTGCAGCCGCATTCGCAAATGAATCAGCTACTTTTGGAGCAGTGCAGGGTGCTGGCATAGAATGAATAGCAGCAGCAGTTCCTGAAAATAGTTAAAATACAACAGGGAAAAGTCATCATACAGTGCGTTTGAAAGTCACATTAGGACGGCTGAGATTTTAAACTTAAAGCGTTCAGATCAGGAAAAATTTTTAAAAGACTGTCAAGTGCCTTTTATTAAACGAGTGAAGCAAATTCTCAAAGAGTATGAAAGTTTAAAAGTAAATACAGTCTTAGATGCGCAGTTTGGAATAGTAAAAGAAAATTTGGAAAATGTTGACATAGAGTATTTTAATATTAACTCTCAAGCCATTTATCATACGACTGCTATAACAGAATGGTTTGTTACACATGTAAAAGAACCGACTAATAGAGACATGAAAGATTTTCATGTCAAAGAGTCTGGATGGTCTTTGCACTCAATATTGAATAAAGTTTTCAATATCAACAAACTAAAGCCTATAAGAGGTAGTTCTTTTATAGATCTACCTAAATGTATAAAAAATATAAAGGCGTACGTAAATGTGATGAATAACGATGTGCAATGTTTTAAATGGGCCATTTTGTCATCTTTGCATCCTGCAAAATATAATGCACACCGTGTCTCTAATTACTTTCCATATGAAAACGAATATAACATCAATGATATACTCTTTCCAGTATATTCGAAGAAAATCAAGAAATTTAAAAAACAAAACGACATTCCGATAAATCTATATTTTTTGAAGAAAAAAGGAGAAGCTTACAATGTTCTGCCTAATCATTTGACGGATAAAAGAAAAGAAAAGCATGTTAATCTTTTGCTTGTTGAAAGTTTTTATGTTGACAATAATGAAGAGAAAATTGATGATGTCCATGAAGAACATAGATATCATTACGTTTGGATGAAAAGTCTTTCCCGTTTAGTAAGCAAGCAGTTGACTAATCACGGACATGCAACATGTGTATGCGACAGATGCTTACACTATTTTTGGTCAAATCAGAAATTAGAAGCTCATACATTTGATTTTAAAAGTATAAATGAATGTAAGATAATACTTCCTAACAAAAATAGAAATAGGCACATACTTGAATTTAAAAACTTTACGCACAAAAATCGTGTACCTTCGTGGAAAAAATAGAATTTAAAGAAGCTACGTTATGTCATATTTGTGATAAGTTTATCATTCCAAATGATCAAGAAGTTCGTGATCATTGCCACCTCACGGGGAAGTAAGTAGTTCTATTTTTTTTTTTTTTAAACAAACTTATTGTTAATATATTTTAATTACAGATACCGCAGTGCTGCACATAGCAAATGCAACATTAATTACCAAGACTAAAGGATGATCCTAGTGGCTTGTCACAACTTAAATGGGTACGATTTACAGTTATTCATATGGGAATCAGCAACGTGTTTTCCCGGTCGTGTGCAGCTTTTACCACAAACCAAGGAAAAATACATTTCATTTACGAAATATGTGAAAGGAACTGACATCAATCTTCGATTCATCGGCTCTTTCAAATTGATGGCTTCTTCTTAAGATGAATTATAATCATATTTAGAGAAACATGATATGCTAGAGAGAGTATTTAAAGAAGATAATGGATTTCTTATAGAGCAGACAAGTTTATTAGAACGAAAGGGAGTATTTCCTTCTGACTACATTTCGTCTATAGAAAAACTGGAGGAAGACAGTCTTCCTTCAAAAGAGGACTTCTATAGTAGTTTGTATGATGCTCAATTAACCGACGATGAATATAACCATGCCAAAAATGTTTGGTTTACCTTCATAATTAAGACTCTAGGACAGTACTTAGATTTATATTTAAAAACGTATGTATAACTCCTCGCTAAAGTATTCGAAAACTTTAGAACAAACTGTCTTACTGCATACGACTTGGACACTGCGCATTATTATACTACCTGAGGGTTGACATGAGACACAATGCTTAAGAATACAAAGGTAGTTTGAATTATTAAAACAAAAATTGTGTATAAAAAACCTATAAAGAAATTTTTTATTTTTATGTTACAGGTAAAGTTAGTACTATAATGTGACATTGATATGGTATTGTTCATTAAACGCGGAATCAGGGGACGTATTACTCAATGCTGTAATAAATATTCTAAAGCGAACAACTAATACATCAAAGAGGGTTATAAAGCTGATGAGCCTGAAAATATCTTATGTACTATGATGTCAATAATTCGTACAGATGGAGGATGACTCAGTGTTTACCTTAAAATGGCTTTGAATGGGTGGAAAATATTGAAGAAATAAATATCTCAACAGTGGATGATGATTTAGAAATTGTTTCCATTTTTAAAGTGGATATTGAATAAGGATATTGAATAAGGACTTACCATTTTGTGCCGAACATATAGCACCACCAAACTCCAAACAGACTCAATTGATGACTACGCTATATGATGAAAACAGGTACGTCATTCAGTATCGCGCCTTAAAATAGGCATTGAAAAAGGGGCTCCGTAAAAAAAAAGTTCATCGTATCCTACAATTCAATCAAAGTCTCTGGTTGAAAAAATGTATAGGCTGGAATTTTATGTATAGACAAGCTAAGAACGACTTTAAAAGATGTTATTTAAATTCTTTAATATTGCAGTGTACGCAAAAACAATGGAGAATGAGCGCAAGCGTGTCGATGTAAAGCTTGTTAGTAAATGGACTGCACGTTACGAGGCTGAAGCGCTTATTGCTAGTCCGAACTTTAACAGCTGTGATATTTTCAATAATAAACTCGTAGCCATACAATTATTACGTAGCGAAATTTGTATAAAAAAACCAATATATGTAGTGCCTAGTGTTCTAGACTTATCTAAAACGATTGTCTATAAATTTCACTATGATTTTATTAAAAGTTGTTTAAGAGATCAGTCCAAACTGTTGTATACTGATACAGACAGTCTGATTTATAAAGTATCTAATATAAATATATACGATGTAATGCGTGATATCAATAAAGAATTTGATACATGGGATTATGCAAATAATTATGAGTTAAACATGCCCCGAGTTGATAAGACAATTATAGGATTAGTAAAAGATAAATGTTACAGAAAAATAATGCTAGAATGTGTAGGACTTCGCAGTAAAATGTATACTATGAGAATACAGGACCAAAAGCATGTGAAAAAAGCAAAAGGTGTTAAGAGCGCAGTAGTCAAAGCTACATCAACTTTCGATGACTATATAAAGTGTTTACGAGGAAATAACTGTATGTCTTGTGAACAGCGAAATATCAGAACTCGTCATCATAAAATTTTTACCGGAAAATAATGTAAAGTCGCACTTTGTGCGCATGATGACAAACGTTACCTTCATCCAGACCAAACATATACTCTTCCTAGGGGTCATTATGCTGTAGATACCATGAGACGGAGAGAGACTAATTATTCTGAGTCAACGCAAATGATGAGGGGGATAGTCCAGCCTCCACCCGCACCCCATGTCATAAGAGAAAGAGCAGATGATGCAAGAGTGGGGGAAACTTCACACCGAGAGCTGTTTCAGAGCTCATTCGAACAGTCACATTACCCAAAGAAAGCCTCACCTATAGATAAATAAATACATATGAACTACAGCAAGCTGAGGTTCACAATCGACCAGCGAGTATCAGCAACCAGCAGAAAGCTAGTAAGAGAGCCTGTCAGGAAGTCATGAATCATCGAATAGGAAGTCAAAAACTTTTTAAGGTTTGTAAAAAAAATTTTTTTTTCTCATCCCGCTCTTCTCTAAGCATTTTTTCTTCATTCTTTAAAATAGCTATTCTCTATTTTAAATCAGTAAGTTCTTACATTTCTGATCAACTTTGAATACTTTATTTTACTTAAGGGAGTTCTATCCCTCGCTATAGTACGTGCTGTGCATATGCTGTGCATGCGACAGTTTGATGTGTCGTCTGTCCTTCTTACGCTCACGTGAGAACATAACCTTCAGTCGTTTTCAGTCAGCTTGTAAATTTTTTTCTTATTGGGTAAACAACCTCGCTACGTTTGTAAAATGGATAAATAATCTTTAGAAATTTCTTCATTGTAAATACTTTTTTGTTTAAATTGCAATGTTACTGAATCCGTTATAAGTAGTCCAAACCATCGAGACTGCTATTTCCCATGAGGTTACATGTTCAATTTTGTCCATATAAAAGTATTTATTTCTCGCTTTTTAAGCAACCCCGTGTCTTAAAATTGAACTGGGTCATTTTTAGGCTAGTTTTTATCCGTACCGGAAATATTAGCTCGATTGCAATGTTGATTCCATTTGGTGTAGAACTCCCTTAATATAGTTCTTTTATGTTTAAATCAAGCCCGTATACTTATACATTTCAAGATGACAGTCAATTTATAATTTCATAAACTTTCGTGCATTGGTATTTTTTTTTTTTTTTTTCAGTAAAAGACAATTAATTCTTGTATCAATCATTTCACAAAAGAACCTCCTTAACACTATATAGAAACTGATATCGGAAACATAGCTGAAACTTGCAATATTCCAACAGTAAGAACCCTAGAGAACATTTAACACCCAGTGTACTTGTAGTTCTCTTTCAATACAGAACTGATCAGAAATAGGATACTGATCTGAATTATCAGTCAAATTATGATAGAAATTTCTTTTTCATGTTACAGACGGATCTTGCAACACTTAATCAAATCGCTAGCAATGGTTTTCTTCCAACTCAAAGACTTAGCAAGATAGCTTTAGGACAAGAGTTTATGGTCACCAAGCTGAGGAAAGTAAATACTAGATTTGGGCCAAAAATAACTGCGGAATTAAGAGAGAAATTTAAAGTCTTTCTTCCAAGCAAAGTATCTTCAGCTATTTTAAAAAATAGTGATTTTTTTAATGAATTGTCAGAAGCAGTAAATAAGTTTAAACTATTTGTAATATATGATGGAAAACATATACTATTTTCATATGGTAGATTTCATAAATGAATAAATACGAAATTAAATTTTTTCCTTATTTGTGTATTTATTTCGACACAGTATTACATTTATACATGAACTTAAAAAAAAAGATTACTACATACATAATGACTATGGATGAATTATTTTATACGTTTTATAGTAAAGATAAGTTTTTATAATTATTCCTTATTAGTCCAGCTCTTGTGAATATTGTCAAAACCCAAGCACTTTACCAAAATTTTATTTCCTTGTCTTCGAAGAAAATTTTCTATTAAGTAAATATCTGGACACTTGGTTTTCTGCAATTCTTGTTCTTATAAACCTCCAGAAATCAATTGATCTTGATAGTCTTTAAGGTGATATGTAGTTATGTGTATAACTCTTCTCCAAAACATGTTTTGCCTTGCCCACACGAACTTTATCACCATCTTTGAATTTGGGCTTTGATACACCACTACATCTTTCTTTAAATGCTCTAAGTATCCGAACTTTATTTTCAACTACAACGTCTTTTGGTTTCATAGCAATCGTTCTATGTTTTCTGTTGTTGTATGATTTAATTAAATTTGATAGAATTTGCAACCACTTATAACTACCTTGCAAGCTGAATTTTTTCCACAATAAGTCTTAATGTACGACTGAACCGCTCGCATACAGACGTTTTGAGATTGCTGTAGGTCGTGTATAAGTTTGTTTTATATTCCTACATAAGACTTTGAAAACTCAAAATGTAAACTTCTTTAACAAGATCAATTTGCAAAATACCTAGTATTCTGCCTTGTTTTGATATAGACTGAATTGCTGCTGACACTTGTTTGCCAGTTTTTTTCTTTAGAGGCACCACCCAAGCATATTTGGAAAATACATCGATGACTGTTAGCATATACCTATAACCTTTATTTTCACGGGCGTAAGGCTGCATTTCAACAAAATCTGCTTGCCAAGTTTCGTCGAAACCACGCATGACGAATTCCGTACATGGATAACGACCGGGACGTCTCGCTACTCTATGAAGTTCCTGAACAACTTGCTCCATGCATTAAATATCTATATTTTTCCTAGTGCTAGATCAGCTTTAAGTGTGTAATACGTTTTTTTTTTGTGTGTAAAATTTTCAAGATCTTCGGCTTTTTCTATTGCTGAATGAGCTTTAGTCTATAGCACGTTTTTTTCGTATATATAATTTTCAAGATCTTCGATTTCATTATCAAATTTTAAAATTATTTCACTAAAGTAAGCATAATTTACTGCATCTTAAGGCTCTTTAGGTTCAGCAACATTATACGATCTCTTGTTATTCACATCATAATGACCATCCGAAGTAAGCCCGTATCCAATGCCTTGAGGGCCTCGAATATCACCGTCTTTTGATCTATTTAACTTACGTCCGAGTACGTCAACGCTCATACTGATACTAAGCGAAAATTATTCATCAGTTCAATATATAATGCCAGCTTCCCGTAACTCATTGATAATGAAATAAGTTTCATTTGTATGACTAAAATTACCTGCTGATCGCTCTGCCACTAATAATCGAAGACGATTGACTAGTACGTTAGGATCGCCCTAGTATATACAGTCTATTTAAGTATTTAATCGTGCAATTTTTGATTCAATTATTGGACCACGTTCTTCAGATCCACAACTCTAAACATTGGTCTAATTATTTTGATGAATTTCATACTGTATTAAGGTCTCATACTTACATGTTGGTCAAATTTTTTTTATGAACGCTTGAAGTCTCCAAAATATGGCGATACTGCTCTAAATCTTTACTTGTTATAATACTTCTATCCAAATGTTTTCTCATAAGTAATTCCATCAATCCTGCAGTAATAGGATACTTTTGTCCATTTATTTGAATTAGATTATTATTAAAATTCAGTCTTGAATTGCCTAGCAAGTAAACTCCATCTTTCTCTTTTCGCACACCATAAATTTGATCTAATCGGTTTGATTCATTTTACTCCAATACTTGAATATATACATCAATGTTATTTGTTGATTCATCATCATCATATCCAGTTACAGTTTCATAACCACGTAAAGTATCATCGATGGAAGTATTGGTGTCATAATTACTATGACTCATGGGTAATTGGAATATTGAAGTTTGTTAAAAATTATCCTTTCATTTTTACATAGGCTCGACTAGCTTTGTAGTAGCATTGCTGGAAATATCAGCATCATCACTATAAATCATTGAAGATGAATGAAACGTTAGGGTATTATACGCATGCTGTTTTCTTTTTTGTCTACGCTTAGTTAGCTTTTGCATGATCAAAGGTTTGGACTCTTGAGGGATATTTTTTTTTACTGGTTTCATTTACGATTTCTTAAAGGGGGTTAATAAATAATTAGCTTGAATGTTTTACCCATAGTTTTGTCAAAATTTGCTCTTTCATTTTTTAACAATTTATGCTTATGTCTTATAATTTCTCTCGATTTTTCATACTGTTGAAGGACTTCTTTCTCTCGTCTAAAGTCAGCCATGTTGATTGCTTGCTAAATGACAAACAAATAAAATGATTAAAGATGTGTGTGCTATATTTATAGCAAAACAATCAAATCCTTTTCAGTATCTGCCTTCCTCCATATCGCTATCTATATATATTACAATGAATCCGTGTGCTTTATCTTTCCAAAATTTAATATATAAGTTTTTAAAATCAACGAAAGTCATGTCAGTATTTACATGATCATGATAAATTTGTTTTAAATTCATATCATCTTGCCGAAATATTGCTAACAGATTTAGATTATCTCGAATCAAATGTTTTGGAACTTGAGCGTAAGATTGACATAAATAGAAACAGTCAACATTTTTGTGTCGACCCCTGCAAAAAAATGATTTAAGATTGTCCTGCTTTTTACAGGCAATATCGTCAAAAATCATATGAGAATCAGGAAGTGCTTTGCTGGTGTGATTCAAATATTATGCTTACTAAAAGTAAAGTATTTAATATCTTTAAAAGGTTGCAGCAGTTCCTTTAGAAACTTTTATTTAAGCTGATTCAGCGATTTTAAGTAAATATATATGTTTTTAAATCTTAATCCATCACCGTGAGTGATAAAAATAAGTAAGCTGTTTGTTTTTCCACAGTTTAAAAGACTGCAAAAAACAGACTTGATAGTGTCTGGTAGTAGATCTTCGTGTCGTTTTATTTTTTTATCTTGCGTAACTACTGCATCAAAATTTTCAATAGAAAGCTTGACTTTTTGCTCAACAAAGATCATGTTGACTGTGCAATTACTCACATGTGACTGATTGCTTACGTTATAAATAAAGTGTTTATATACTTGCAAGTTCATTTGCCTGCGAGCTCTTGAAGGGTGGTGATCATTCACCGGAGTAGCGGTCGCGAAATCTTCAATACACTGATTAGTATTTTGCCTGTTGAACGCACGTACCAGGCTATCGATACCGTGGACCAAGAACCGAATTATCTAAAAGACTTTCTCGCGGTGATCCAGGTATCAATCCTCTTGATAAAGCTTACAAACTGCATGATATAGCTTATTATCAGAATCCTAGCGATATTGCAGCAAGAAACGTCCCAGATAAGATTCTTGCAGAAAGTGCTTGGCAGCGCGTTAAAGCAAAAGGTTTAAGTATTGGTGAGAAGTTTGCTGCCTCAGCTGTAAGTGGTACGATTACTGTGAAATCAAAACTTGGAATAGGTATGACTAAGAATGAGACATCTAAAAAAGTGTACAAGAAGAAAGTTGGAAAGGCAATTACGTTGAGAAAAGTGATTCAAAGTGCCAAAAATTATAGGGTTCAAAATAAGTATGCTCGAAAAGTTGTTAGTTCTGCTTTAAGAGGAGCTCAAGAAGCTCTAAAGAAAGCCGGTGGTAAAAAAAATGTTATAACACCACGTGTACTACCTATTCCACCAAATATTGAAGGTTTTTCACAGTTTATTTTACCTGCGATTGCAGGTCTTAGCGCTATAGGTGCTCTTGCTAACGGAGCGAATGATATATATTAGGCAATCAATAAAGTGAAAGAAGCGAAAAAACAGCTCGAACAAAGTAACAGGCATAATGGAAAAATGGAAGCTATCTTAGTTGGTAAAGGTCTCTTCCTCAAACTGCATAACAAAGGTTTGGGCCTCTACTTAAAACCAGGAAAGGGACTTAAAAAAAAAGTTCGATGTAAAACTACCAAATCGAGCTCTTACAAATATAGATATATTTAAATATGCAACAATTTTGGAAATTCCACATTTTCGAGGAGTATTCATCAGAAATGCCATGCCATGTAGCGGTCCAGATCAGAATGAATCAGCTATTGTTGGTTTAGATGACAAAGATGGCCCTGGCACTCATCGGGTTGCTTACAGAAAGCGTGGTACTAAAGTTGTATATTTTGATAGTTTTGGTGATCTTCAACAACCGCTAGACTTAATGAAATACCTGGGTGTTTATTATATAAAGTACAATCATGAGCGTTATCAAAAATTTGATACATACAACTGTGGCCATCTATGCTTGAGATTTTTATCCAAGCACCTCAAGTACAAACCTACATAAATCGCGGATATGATAAAAAGTAATCATTATGCGATTTGCCGTCATGGGAGACACATTTACTTTAAGTTTGGCTGGTAGACGTCATCCGTTCTTGAGGTGCAATATTTTCCTCCGCTTGAACCATCACCACATAAAAATTCCGTTCTCGGCTTAGTCGAGTTGCTAACATTTAATTCAATACCCAATATTAACGCTCGAAATAACAAATTATACGTTGGTAAGGAGGTAGTTGCATTATTGACTGGTAGCAGTGAAATAGAAGATATAGAGACTAACCTTATCTATGCATTAACACCTCAAAATATTACAATTATTTTATAGCCTAATGATAATACGCTTCGTAGTGTAATCCAGTGTAGCCGTTCAATCGATTTTCAACCAAAGGACTCTTTGGCATCAGTCATGGGCTTTACAAATGGTATACTCAGACTAAACATCGCGCACGAGTCGGATCAGCCTGTCACGATTCTTAGAATAAATGCACTTCGATTTGAGTGCAATATTACCACTGGGGCATATATAAATGGTATTAACGTTCATACAATACATGAATTTTTCCCTGCAGTTCCTTCAGGCTATAAAATTATTGAAGTTCCAACGCAGATAATGTACTTACCTATCGCAGTCAAGACAATTAATCATCTTTTACAGTGTATTGTTGATCAAGATGGTCATTTAGATGATTTTCGAGGGAAAGTAATAACGAGAAGACCCCACATCAAACAAGCAAATAAAAAAAAAAGGCATTGTTTATGATGTAAATAAAAAAAAAACTGGTTAAGGATATATAAATAAGCCTATATAAGGGAAAACAATCAGTTATCAACGAACAAGCAAAGTGATAACACACGAAAATGCACAGTTCCTAAAAAGCCTAGGTCTCAAGGTGATCGCTGGCTAAAATTCATTTGCATAATTTCCTGTTGCATCAAAGATGAAAGAAATTCCAAACAATGAATCAAGTCTCGCATTTGATGAATCAATCTCACACTATAAAGTTCACGCTCATCACCCTTATATTTCATCAGCATTCAATAATAGTGATGAGATACGAATCTCTATGCAACATCAAGATTTATGTCTCTTACCTTCACAGAGTGCTCTGCATCTTTGTAGCCAGCTCACACTAGTTGATAACTCTGCAGTAGCCCGGACTGCATTAGTCAATAATGCCATCTGTCATTTGTTTGATGAAATTCGCTATGAGATTAATGCTATCGAAATTGATAAATGGAAGAATGTCGGTATAACAACCTTGATAAAAGTATGGATCTCGCACTTTTCTGGTGAAAGTTTAATGCTAGAAAACGCGGGCTGGCTGGATATTGAGAAGACAAAGAAAGTGACCAATGACGGACGATATTTTGATGTTCCTATTCCTTTGAGAATGATACTCGGCTTTGCTGAAGATTACCATAAAGTTGGAGTCAATAAGCATGAGCTGATTCTTGCGAGATCGAGGAATGATTTAAACGCAGTCGTACAAACGGTTCCTGACAATGCTTACGAAGACTTTAAAATTACATTGACTCGTATAGAATGGCTCATGCCTGACGTAAATGCATGTGACAAACGAAAAATGTTTCTGCTCGATGTTATTGCAAAAGACAGACCCATTTTTATTAGTTTTCGCGATAAGGAGTTGTATAAGTATCCCCTCCTTTCATTAACTTTAAAACATGTGTGGACTGTCAATACGTCAAATCAATTAGAAAAACCACGCTTCGTCATATTAGGTTTTCAAACAAATCGTAAAAGTCAGAAATCTGCCAATGCTAGTCGTTTTGAGCATTGTGGTATTATTAATGTTAAACTATTTCTCAACTCTCAGTATCACCCATAAGGTAATCTTAATCTCAATATTGATGAACACCAGTATTCTTTTCTATACGATATATAAAAGAAGCATTAAAAAACGTGCCTGTTGATGTGCGCTTGAAACTTGAATCAAAAGAGGAATTAATAATTTAATTAATCATTTACATTTATACATAAAGGTATTTACGAAACAATCAGATGCGTTTTACACACAATATTTGACTAAAATTTAAATTCAATTCACAGTCGGTACCACTGATTTGTACCAATTTCTGTCACGCTGCTGACAGCTACTCCCTCTACATGTTGTCCTGCAGACGAAAAGATGGATTGTGAGTCAGTTTGTTGTTATCATAGGTGTGAGCGTGCGAAAGGATAGCAAATATCCAGAAAAAAAGCAAGGAAAAAAGCTGTATTGTTAATTGGAAAACTACACCTTCATCGATCGTATATCATAGGAAACCTCGGTGATTCAAAAAAGGTTGATCAAGATGGATGGTGATTACTTGAATAACAGCTAATACGACTGTAAGTACACCCTGCTTCGATGTAAAAAAAATTTATTACCCAATGCTCCTCGTAAAGGGTTGGGCGACCTTCTCACAGCAACAATTGCCTACTTTCCCTCTACCCCCCCTCGCCGTAATGGTGAGGCCTCCCATCCCTACCCCTGTCCTTTTCCCAAGGGGCAAGTGCCCTGAGTAGTGGATCCTCGTGATACCCGGACGTAAGACACTATAAAATAAAAAAAAAATATATATATCGTTTCTATGCATGCAGATATTCGGCATGTGCGATACAAAAAAACTGATTCATTCTAGTCCAGCGCGATAATTGTATGCGCTTTTTTTCACTTGCTTTGCTTATCGGTCTGTATAATATATGAATACCTGTCCGATGCCGGATGGTTAGAATCTAATAATCGATCTTTAACCTACTTTTAAATCAGAAAATTTTTTTTTTCTTTTTTTGTTGACAGAAATTATTTTCATAGATGACAATGCAATGTGGTATACGCCCAATGGGTCAATTTTCGTTAGTCTTATCGAGTGTTTGTACATTGAAAATTATAGGATTAAAATATAGTAAGTAATGTAGACCACTTCGATACATCCATCCGTCGATAACTTCATCTTCGATTTCTCGTCTGTTTCTACTTGATTCTGCAGACGATAGACTCTCATAATTATACTTTTTACTTGAAACAAGAAAATAAAAACATTAGATCTATAAATATACGCTTTTGTACGTGAACAAAAAAGTGTAAAAGAATTTGCGGGAGTCGCTAATGGTGCATGTTGTTGGGAAAAATTAAATAGTTCAGTTACTCCCGTTTCTATTAATTATTTAAAGAATGAAAGTATTTTGGACTTTGTTTAGTTACAAAAGTGTCTCTTCATAATTCATTCATATTTATTCCTGAATAATTTATAGGCAGCCATAAATTTTCCAACCTCCTAAGTATAAGTACAATTAACTATTTTTACGTAAGAGAATCTTATACATGCTGGAACATATAATTCTAAGATTATATAATATAACGTTCTAGAGACAGCCACAAGTAGATCCGTGTAAAACGTAAAAGCATTTGAAAATAATACGATTACTAAGTAAGATTTTATTTATACTAAAATAAATTTGAACCAGAAAAATATCGTTGTCATTACCTCAATAACAAGTATCGATTATGAGCTTCCGTGTTGGTAGGTAATGAAATAAAAATAACAGCTGATCAAAAAAAAAATTTTGTTCATCACTATATTGTAGATGGAAGATTTTGCTGCGCCTGACCGTTAGCTCAGAGAGTTGTTGGCACTGATTTTCTAGAATTTGGTTGTAACCTAAATTATTTGGAACATCGCTTTTTGTAATATCATGACGTGTAAATAAAAATTATTTTTTTTAACTCATCGCATAATAATTTTTTAATTAGACATCTCTGTCTCCAATAATCACTCATTTAATTGTTCTGTATTTCATCAAAGACCAAGATATGTTGAGCCAATAATGAATACGAACGCAACTAGATTCTACCTAAATAACACAGGGAGAGATACAAGTGCCTTTTGGAACATGCGTGCAACTGCAGCAATGCCACGATTTGTAGGTTAATACTGTATGCAATTCTTTTGTACATGTCGAAGTTCATCATTTTCTACGAATCAACGAAGAACAATAGTTACTCAAGAGACAGTGGCCTATTGTCTGATGTTACACGATCGTATAGTTGAGTATATCCCTGTGATTAGATACGTGAAAAAACTTGTCTAGACTTGTCAAAGGGGTGGAAAAAAGATACTACAGCATTAGTCATACAGTCAGTGTTTGTCATGATGGAGAATATTGTAAACATACAGGGCTTTAAAAAGCTCAGTAATTATTATGTGATAAAAGAGTTAGCGATTCTTCCGTTAAATCGGAGTAAGAACGTTAAACAATCTATTTTTTTCTTCAAGCCACCATTTTCTTGGATTTAATTGAGTTATGAGTGTAATCGTCAAAACTTATTGCTTGAACTTCATTATCATGGGCTAAATTTGCGGTCAGGTGATGTTGACTACACCGAAGTTGGCATTATTCTTCGAGAAAATCTTTAAGATGCTTCGAAAATTTTAGTGTTCTGTCAGATAAAAAAACAGTGGCTTGAGCGATTCAATTTTCAAGTCACTGATATGGCGGACTATCCACCATTTGAACTACCAACATTGGCTAGTGCATGCTCTTATATAAATCCATGTGTGCTATTCATAATGATAAGCGAATGAAATTTTTATACTTTCATCTAGAATGGGAAGATGTTACTAGCTCTGATAAAGAAAAGTTAGAAATACTAGTTGCATCACACTTTTCTCTCAGTTTTTAGAAATGTGGCAAGGTAGTAAGAGCAGCGGTGGAGAAGAGAAGAAGGCTCTTGTTAGTAGAGAAGACGAGTAAAAAGACAAAAAAAATATTTTTTTTCTACCATAAAAAAAGTCACAACTGATAAATATTCGTCGAACGAAAAGTTTTATCCTAAAAATAAAGGTTATTAAAGATTGTAGTGATTCAATACATCATAGACTTAATCATAAACATTTAAGGATTTTATAATGCTGTTAGACTTTTCATACCAAAAGAAGTAGCTGTGGTCTTATTGCAAGGGAACATCGTTGGACATTGGATGATTACTTTACCTTCCAGTTTTCACAATTTTACCTAACGATGTTCAAAAATATAATAATCATCAAACGTTGGAAGTACATGGAATCGAATGGCATGAGAGAGATACAACATTGATTTATTTGAACCTTGTTACTCTTACAATAAATCTTTAAAATATGTATGTGCACCGGAATGATGCAGCCAAGGTTGATAGTTCAATCTGAGCACGTAAGGTTCATGACATATTGCTAATATCTAATTCTTTCGAAAAACTAGAAAGTATAAAATTGTCTCCTGTATGCCACAAACACGGGCAAGAGTATTTTGAAGCTAAACATCTGTTTTGAGCTCTGTACAGAGCGCACCTATTAAGAAAATGGTTTATCAAGAGCTCAACATTAATATCATCGGAACAAGACAGTGATTCATATTATGCCACATATAAACATCTCCGACAAAAAAAACAACAGCCTACGGGGATGTGAATGTGTGGTCAAGTCGTCGTAAAATGTGTGACGAGTAGAAAATAAAATAGTGAAAATGTACTATTTTTTTCTTCTAAAGAGTAATCATAAAAAAAATATTGCATTCCAATAAATCTTGTTTTTTTATTTTGAATCACCTTTCTAATATATTTCCTTCATTGATTTTCAAAATCATAAATTTATTATAAAAAAAGGGCAAGTCCTTAACAGATCAAGAAGAAACTAGCTACATAATGTCAATGATCATAGTTAACCAACTGAGCTATTAAGGACTTGGATTTTTCAAAGCTTAAATAAGACACATGTGAAAGCTTAAACGTGTACGCATCATACACGCACCCGCATATAATCCAATAACTTATAAAGTGACTGTTGCACATTCTTATTTTATAATAAAAAAATAGTAACTTTAAGTTATAATAAATAAAGTTCTTATGATATTTTTCTAATGCAATTTTCATTCCCATATTTTAGTCTTCCGCATAGTGATGCAGTTTTGGCGGCTGATTCTAGAACACCGAGCGGCAGGGTGGGGGGCGAGAACACCAATCGGTGGGGAGGGAAATGTTCTAGAATCAGCATAGTCTATCTGCGGGATATATTTAACGAGGATCGCATGTTCTACTAATACATTTATTAAATTTTCTATAAGATTAACTGAATTATACGTTCTGAATTAACTATGCCATTCTACATAAGTAAGTGATATAAATAAAAAAAATTTTAAGTTGAATAGCTTCTCATACAGTTCGTCATTGGCATCTTTTTGATCCTCTAATTTAAGTTTAACTAATGTGTGTAACAACGTGTGACAAGCTAAACTTTGTAATGTCATTTTATGATCAGGATAGAGATCGCAAGTTGGTATACGACTGTGATCTGTGCTACAGTTGCATACCTCTACATTGCAAACCTTTTTAGTACTACGAATCATTTCTAAAACAAAAATGAATACTTTTTTTCATTTTTCAAATCTAAAAGGGTATGATATATTTTCTGAAATAAAATAGCGTTTTTTCAAGAGAGTAGTACAAGTTTTGTTTTAGTTACGGGTCACGCCATCGTATATATAAGTTTTTATTATCATTGTGTTCCGCGTAGTTGATAAATTTTCATTGTTTCCATCATAGTTATTTTTAAATTCATCATCGATTATAGCTGTTATGCCATAAATAATCGTAAGAAATTTCTTTGTTGTGGATAATTTTTTCGTATAAATCGCAATGTTGATCTATCAGTTATAAGTTATCCAAGCCAGCAAAACTGCGATTTTCCATAAACTTACGTGTTAAATTTTGTCAATACACAAACATTTGTTTCTCGCTTCTCAAGCAGCCCCGTGTCTTAAAAATTGAACTTGGTCATTTTTGGGCTATTTTTTATCCGTACCTAAGGTTTTAGCTCGATTGCAATGGTAATTATGTTTGGTGTAGAACTCCCTTGAATTTGTAGACATATATATTAAAGCCATTTTTGTGATGAAATACTTATCTTCGGAAATATGCCCATCATTCTTATAAATTATATATTTAGCGATAAGTTTACGATTAACGTTTATAGTAGTGTACTCTCAAAGAACAGTGGATGTATTTAATTCAAATACACGTTCAGCATCATTCATGAACGTATCAATATCTCGATGACCTTCTTTCGATATAAGACCTGTTCTTATTCGACTTTTGAAAGCTGATGTCATATCATTTAATTTCACTCTATGCTCTTAATGTAGTTGTAGCGTTAAATCTTGTTGCAGCTCTCCACCCACCTTGTGTAAAAATGTCAAATATACGGTTTTAACATATAATAACTTTGCCATGATTGCATGACACTTTATTTTTTCCCAGTTCCTTAATACTGGTGAGGTTAAAATTTTACGATCCCCATTAGTCGCATAAATAGTAAGATCTGACCATTTTTTTATATCATTCTCATCAACCTGAAATCTATTTGTATATTGTAGCGCATGCTCTGCGAGATTTGTTATATTCTGAAAACATTTTATACTACAACTCATTTATGCGCGCTTCGCGTGCAACTATCCATATTTGCGTTCTCTAATTCGTATGTTATATTAAAATTAATTTATCTGTACTCTAAATTTTATTTTTAGGAGTATAGCTCTTTATAAACGAAATTTTTAGCTTTGCAATGCTCTCGTACATGATTTCCAAGGTAAATTTTGAGCGAGTCCCACGATCGAACTCTAGACATAGCAACATACAGTTGACCATGATTAAAAATATCTCTTCGTAAATCAACGACAATTTTATAAAACGTTTCACCTTGTGATTTGTTAATAGTCATTGCAAAAGCTAGTTTAACAGGAAATTGCCTTCTTTTAAAAGTAAAAGGATACTCGTGTTCACAATATAATGAAATGCGATTTAAAAATACGATGTAATTTGCTATATCACCTATCAAAATTTGACATTCTAATAAATGAATGGAAAAATCTATTACTCTTAATCTTGTACTATTGCATAAGCCTTCTTTGATACTAATATTTCGAATTAACATTACTATACAGTTTGTTCTTAAACGTAATTGGTACGGAGGCAAACAGGATGGATTCAGAGAATTTAAGTATTCTGGTAACAGTATTTCTCCTGATTCCCCGTTGTAACAATTATCTGTTGTGTCGATCCCTGTATAAACATTTTCTGTATTTTTGTCTAAAAGATAAGTTACTTGATTATTAATGTCATCAACGTCTACATTTCGAGCTGACAAGATCACGCATATACTCATATCTTTAAAATTTTGTTCAATAATTAATTAACGAAATATGTCAAGTATGTCAGTCTTTGTTTGAAGAATACAATGTTCAGGAAGGGATAAATTATCTTGGGAATCATTGATTGTACGATCACCTACTGACAGCAAAAATTTTGCAAAATCGACTTCATTTGGCAAAACTCTTATGTTAGTAGATAGATCGTATTTAGTAAATAGTTTCCATAACCCACTGTATTTGATAGGAAGACTTAAATTTTCTGACCTAGTTCCTTTCACTTCAGTAGGAAGAAGCTGTCTAAAGTCACCACCTAAAACAACAATTTTACCATTAAAAAGTAAATCATTATCCATGATATGTTGTAAGGTTCTGTTCATAATTTCTAAAGCATATTTAGAAGCCATTGAAGCTTCATCCCAAATAAATACTTTGGTATTTTTTCAGTAAAGACCCTCTTTAGATTGTGCTTTCATATTTGATGCTGAATCATGAAACATTGGAGCTGGTTATCCAAACGTTTTGTGCACTGTTTTACCACTTGGAGGTAAAGTGGCTGCAATTCCAGTAAATGCCGTTGTACATACATGAACATTTTTTGATGTCAGTAAATTGTAAATAGTAGTCTAAATTTATGTTTTTCCAGATCCTTCAGGGCCGTTTATATGTACACAATTATTCAAAATATTGTTAGTTTCAATAGCCTTCATAACAATGTCAAAAATTTCTTTTTGTACATTGTTTAATTTTAAATACTACCTTTCTCCAATATCTGACAGATCTGTTAATGACTTATTACATATTTCATTAGTTATATTTAAATGTATTATTTGTTCCATTGAAGGATAATCAGATAAGTTTCGACCTTCATTAATTAATAAAACATTTACATAAGCATATGCGAGTTGATGACTCACATCTACATTGTTGGATCGTGATAAATCTTCAGACATAGCATTTTTATATTTATCCTAAATTTTTTCTGGTTTCACTGGTTGGCAATGTACTAAAGTACGAACAAACAATTGCCGAAGTCTTCGAGGCATAATCCATATTGTTGCTTCCTGCATTGCATGATCCCACTCTTCGTCATCTTCTATGAGACCCAAAGCTAAATATGCTGCGTTAAATGATGGATGTATAACTCCATTAACGGTTTTCAGACAATCAAAACTTGTTGCTCCTTTTTTATGCAACATTAATAGTCGTAAATGAAACAATTTAAACTGAGTTGGACTGACAGAGTACATACGCCCAATGCAATTAAAATGTTTCTTTCTTTTTTCCCATTTAGATACAATGACATCATTGTTTTTTTGTTTCTAATAAGTATAAAAGTTTGGAATCTCTTTATAAAAATATTGTCGCGCATTATCATCCTCTAAATTTAGTTTGAAATAATCGAGTAACATGCTACTTGTTTAATTTAAATTGTCTGTGATTAAATCAGGGATTATTACACTTTGCTGATTAGGTAAATGTACTGGCAAACGAATAATTGAATGGCTTTTATCTTGTAGAGTTTGCTGAGTATTTGATAGCATGCTTCAACAGGGCCGACATATCTAGTTTCAATAAAATCTTTGATTTCATCATGATTAATAACTCTTTCATTATTAGATTCTTGAAGTATTGCAGAAGCTGCATCATTACCTTTAAATACATATTCATACACATATTCAACAGCTCGAATACTTAATACAACTTCTATATTAATATGGCAGTGAAGAGTTTCTGATAATGTAGGATTATGCGGTACAATCCATCCGCTGTCGATTACAGAGTTAAGTTTAAGTAAATGTTTTGGAAAATTTTTAGAAAATTTATTATCTACCATGCACCAATTTCCGCAGGGGCCATGTACCATATTTGTTATTATAATATCATGTAATCGAGGGTTCATTACTATATCTGGAACTTCAGTCGATATTAATTTATCAACAATTTCGGAAGTGGTGATTTTATAAGCATGTTTCAAAGTAATCAGCAAATGCATGCGTGGGAATCCTTTTTTTTGATATTCTATAACGTAAACATAGCTTGCAACTTTTCCAAAAAAAATTTTTTCTACAACTCATTCGAGTGATCGATCTTTTTTTAGATGAAATACTCTATCTACAAGATCAGGCCTATCATAAGCTTGTTGCCCAGACATTGAATTTTCCTAAATTTCTGGCCATTGTGGATTACATGTCATAGTGAAGAATATATCTGGTTTTCCATTTTCATTTACTATAGCCATAGCATCTTGATAACATTGTTGCATATATCGAGGGGAGCCAATAAAAGTAGATGGCAGTATAATAGTCTTTCCGATCGGTCCATTGATATCGTTAGCTGAATTCTGTAAGAAATCTTGTAAGCTTTGATAAGTATCAACTTTTAGCTCTTTTTACTGCTGTTTACAATAGTTAATTCTATCTTGTTCTATTTTGACATATGAGCCCCAGCGTTAAAACAATCTTCGTCCCAACAGCAGAGAATTAAATGTATTCTCCCTAACAGCAAATTGGTATTTTGTGTAAGCCATACGTGTGACTTGCCTATTATAATCATTATTATTATCATTATTGTTGATACTCATACGCTGTAAATGTTGATGCCAACCTGAAGTCCCAAAAGGATGAAATAACGGATAGATCCAAGGTTCAACATTAGAGTCCATAGTGCTCACCCATTGCAAAATTTTTGTGTTCGTATTTCAAACTGTGACATATGATTCAGGGATTTCTCCATCACATGTTGTAGAAAAGATGGTAGCTACTTTATTTGTACGTTGAAAATTATACCTCCGTCTATCAGTTCCTGGTTTTATCGAAAAAATTAAATGTAATTCTGGTTCATTTTGATAAGCAAGTAAATTTTGACTATGAATTTCTTCTTTCATCATTTGATAAGAGCGAGCAAACACGTTATTATCTGTAATAATTCTATCTAATATCGACATTGTTTCGTAATTTAGGCGCGAATTTTGATCAATTCTATAATCAATGACTTCTTGTGCATTATAAAAAAATAGTTGTCCATATGTAGGTTGCTCATTTTCAGCTGGATATAATGCTGTGTTAATTTGATAATATATCTGTCCATACATTTTAAAACAATACCGTCCACTACGACCTGATTGGAATCTAGTTAAATTTGCATTGAACGACGCAAATGAAAGAGAGCTGTTGTAGTAACAAATGTTATCGAAAAAATTACTTGATCGGATATGAGTTCCATTGAACATTGATTCAAGTTCTGTAGGAAATGAAAGTGTATGGTCTAAAGCAACAGTACCGTGACTGCAGCAATCATTAAAGGACAATCCTTTATTAGAAACTTTTTCTGAAATAAAATGCCTAGCGTTGCAGTGTATGCATAATACATCCATGTTTCCTAATTAATCCGATTGGATTGCACTGTCTCTTCGATCATCAAAAACCCGAGTACGAGCTGCTTGCCGACGAAGTCGTGCGGTTTTGGCGTTTCTCAACCGTCTTTGAATTTGATAGTTTAATTCTTCTTCTGGGGTACGTTGTACTTTCTTACGCATATTTATTGCACGATTAATAAAAAGTAATGCAAATTATGAAAAAAAATCTAATTTAAGTGTAAGAGAAAGTTAGCAAATAGAAAGTTTCAGTAATTACTTTAATGTTAAGATAATAAACGTAGGTTTTATTAATATATAAAGGTTGTTGATGATTTAACATTTATCAGTTCAATGAAAATTAAGTTAAACTAGTAACAATGATCTGGCTTCAACAATCAATGATTTTACGATGTTAAATCTGCTAAAGGTTGTAGCTTAAGGTAATGTTATCAATTATCAGTTTCATGAAACTTATCAAATCGGTGAAAGTTATTTGTAATCTTGTTATTATCAGTTCTGTTATTGTTATTGGTTGTGGTTATGTGGTAATTATATTGTTCAAGGTTTATGTTATGTGGTAAATACATTGTTCAAGGTTTAGGTTTTCTTGATCTTAAATGGTTGTGGTTACATGGTAATTATATTGTTCAAGCTTGAGGTTATGTGGTAATTAAATTGTCTAAGGTTGAGGTTTGGTTGATGTTATAATTTGTTTCTGAAAATAAAGGTTACAATCATAAACAAAAGTTGCTGAAAGATATTTTGTCATACGCATTTAAAATCTAAAGTTATAACCCAAGAGGGGCGGTAGTAGTCAACGTGTGTATATGTGTGTGTGCATGATGAGTGCATGAAGAGAGAGAGTAAGGCGCTTGAGCGGAGGCAACGGCCAGCGCCACGTTGCGGATGTGTTCGCGTCAAGAGGCCGGGATCAAGAAGTGTACCTCGAGACGCGAAGGTGGCAAGTCGTGCCGTTAGCCCGCGAGCAAGTGTATGTAAGGGAAGGTGGGGCACCGTGGGCACCATAAACTTGATAATTAATTGTAACAACATAATTTATAATCAAGTAAACTGCAAAGCGTAGGCAGCTAGATTAGTGTCTGAATAATACATTAAAAATGTCACAAATGTTTCATTTAACTTGCTTGAGTCATTATAAAGCAGAAAATAAAAACGATGAAAGTGACCGTCAGTACCTCACTAGTGAGGCATCAGTGGGCA